>PVKS010034950.1:0-20468 GCA_004027875.1 Aplodontia rufa
CAAGTTTGATTTATTAGAATAAATTATTTTACACTTGAAATTCAACTCAGCCACATACATACTGAGTACTTATCATGTACTAACTGAAGATTAAACAGTGTCTTGGGGGCACAATAATGAATGAAATAATCTGACTTTAAGGTGTCCCTTCACATTCTAGATCAACAGAAAAGCATGTAAATAATATCTGTAATCACTGCCCCAGGATGATGCTCCCAGTGACCAAGGCCTTATTGTACAATTCATTTAACTAAGTGTGTTAAAATCCAATTCTAAATGTAGAATTTTTCCTAGGTATGCCTTGCAATAGCTCATTATTCCCAGCCAACAGACCTCCAGCTACTCTTTGCATTTGAATATGTTGGGAAAAAATACCACAATTCAGGTAAATATGAAAATATTAAATTTGTGACTAACTTTACATGTGTAAATTTTATTCTTATGTTTGTCAGAAGCTTCCATGTACATGGACTTTTAATGATTGCAGAATTATTAGCTTCATAATTGTTAGAAGTAAACACGATATGCTAAAAGAGCCAACATTTGCCAGATTTTTTTTTTCTTGAAAAGTGACCTGAAAGAACTTACAAGCAGCTGTAAATGTGGCCTCATAAGAATTATAGCAGATATTTTACTTCAAGTCACTGGCTTGTATTTTATGATGAAGAATATATCAACTCCCTGTTTTAATTGATAGCTTGAGTTTTAGTAATATTAACTTTCTAAGTAAATTGGCAGAAAACTAAAAAAGGGTTGAAAAGCATAAATTTTTCTTGCAAGGTTTGATTTCATGCAAAACTTGAAATGCCTCAAAACTTTTAGGGGATTCCATTAAGATTAGCAAAATACTGATTTTATATTTCTGAATAAAATTGTGGAAAGGAAGGTGAGCATTTTACCAAAGGACTCAGGTAGATTCTAGGCAGTTTTGTGATAATAAAAATAGTTTTGTTCACATATTTATGTCAGCCATGATATCACCAAGGAAAATTCTAAATGAGCATATAATTCTGTACCTTCTGTTTATGTCATGTAATTTTTAATAAACACGTCTTAAAATTCTTAGAAAGATAGAGAAAAATAAAAAATCCACATCTCTTGCCCCTCATGGATTATCAATTGCACATCGACTTGCTGATTGAATCATGTGTTTTCTCACTGTCTAAGGAAGAAAAATAAACTAGTTGTATATTTATAATGAAAGTTTCATTCACTCCAGCATGGCCTGGGTTAACAAATTATCAATTGTACTAGAATTATATATTTGTTACCTTAAAATATATGGTAGTAATTAAAATAGCCTGTATGATTAAAGTATATTTCAGTGTCACTGTATTGTAAATGCATTAAAATGTAGTGTAAGTACACAGTGTCCACAGATGCATATGGTATAAATAATTTTCATTACTTTAAAAGATGCTAATCAACACTAGAGATGATATAAGAAAATAATGTATGCAGAACAGTTTTTATAATGGATTGTATAGAAACTGGATAACAAAAGTAACTTTTCTTATTAAAATGTATATTTGTTAAAACTTAGGCCTTAGCAACACAGTTTTTTTAAAAAGTTTTTATCATAATAAAAAGGAAATTCACTTATTGCTTAAAAATAAAGCAGTATAGAGCCTGTACCATTAGTCAGTTAAGTGTTCCTTTGGATCATCATCAGGCTACAGAATGGTGATCATCAATGTTGTCTTCAGTTAGATCCTCACGCCGAGTTGCAAGAGAGTAACTGAAATGAAAGTTTCAAGAAGTACAGAGTTGTAGAAAATAGTCTTCAATTCCTGCTTCAGTTTGTTTATAATATAAATCAGTTCTTCTTGCTACATTTTTCTGATAGTGACTTGGTCTCATATACAGATCCGTGATTTCTGCAGAAATATAATGACTTGGGCTTAGCAATACAGTCAGCTTCATTATATAGTTGGCAACTTGATGCTTGGTTCACTTCCTTTTCACATTTTTCTTCATTTATTCCTTATGGTCATCTCTGGTTTATTATACTTTAGTTTATTGCCCAATAACTTTTTTACCGGATTTTCTATCAGTCAGTTCCTCTTGTTTCATTGTATAACTTGTTGATAAAATTTGGTGGTTAATACTTAAAATATTCATGAACACTTCTTATATTATATCCTTGAGGTTCCTCGTCCTTCAGGAATTACTTCATAAATGTAGCACTGGCCAAAGTTTTGTTCAGGGTCCTCATAGGGTACCATCTGTTAATATCCTTCCATGCTATTACCGAAGTATAAACTGCATCTTTAAGATCAAAAGAAGCCTGAAATTTTCACACACTGCAGTCAGAATTCATTACTTTATAAATGAAAGATGCCCAGTTATACACTTTTGAACTTCTGGATGGCACCTTGGTTTATTGGCTGGATTAAAGAAGTCCTTTTTGCAGGCAGGTAGGGGATGAAGCTGTTTCCACAAATAAGATCTAAAATTGAGGGATGTCCTCTGCAGTTATCTAGGAAAAGAATCTCTTAGCTGGCCTTAAGCATTCTGAGGTGTTCTTTCATATCCAGTATCACATTAGTAAAAACCAGCTCTGAAAGGCTGATTAGTCATCCATATACTTATGTGCGCATCCTTAAGTACAGAAAGATGTGTAGCACCCACAGACTTCCAGACTTTTCAGACAAACATGAATGAATGGTTTTGTTTTGTTTTATTTTCCCCCTCTTCAGAGAAACACTAAGGTCCCTGTGTACCTCAGTGAAATTATTATTGGGCATATAATGTCAAACGTACAGATTCATTTTTGTTATTAAATTGATGTCAGATTATGCTTCTGGAGTGAAAAATAGAAAACATGAATTTGACTGCAGGCTCCGTGTCAGACATGTTTACAAAGGCTGTGTGAAGTAGTATGAAAGTATAATATAGTTTCACATCAGAAAATTTTGTCTTTTCAGTGTGCCTTATTAACTTTATGTTTCTAAAAAGCAATACAAATCTTGGTACTAGATTTTCCTTTAAATGCTTGTTGAAACAGTACTCCACAATCTATGAAATCGTGTAGGAATTTTTCAAATTTGTTGCTTGTCAGTTCTTTTAAGGTTCTCAGTGTAGCTATAAATGATCATGCCTGCTTCTTTTCTCTCTTGATTATTGGTGTTTCTTAACTACCCACATGCATCAAAATCACTGGAGGAGCCTTTAGAAATACAGCTATGTTGACTCTCCCACAGGCCCATAAAGTCAGAATCGCAGGTTAAGCATCACTTTGCTGACTCACCTTTTTTGGTTATTAATGATCACAAGTCTCTTTTTTGCTTTCTTCACCCTTATTTTTTACTTCTAATTTCTGCCATATCAAGGTGATGGGCATTCTTTTCATATGTTGACCACTTTTAGTAACTTTCCTGTTACTTGAAGCTGTTCTAAATGCCAGTAGGGTCAGTTAAATAGAAACTCCTTAAAAATTATCTCAACAGTCTGAAGTGTGTCATAGCAGATGGCTAAGATCAGAAGCATTTAGTAATTATTTTCACTTTTAGTCCACTGAGGAACTGTGTTATAACCTCAGTCAGGTGGTTATCAGAGGAGCCAGGTCTCCTGAGATGACCCACTTTGCCAGTTTGTTGCTGCTACCCCTCAGGGTGGTCCATGTGTAGAGTAGGCCACTGGCATCAGGCCTTGGGAGCTTTCTGGACAGCACTAGAATTTCCAAGCTATAGAACCACATTGAGAATCTGCTACCCATTCTATAATAAACTCTTGTTGAAGAAGATACAGAATGTATAAAAGGCCTAGTCCCAACTGTTGAGAAATGTACAGGATTGGATTTGAATATGAGAAACCTATAAGGTAGCAAACAACACAGGATCCTATATATACTTTCACTTTATGTTCAGAAAAATTTGTCTGCTCTTAGATCTTGCAACTAAATTTGGCTAGAGAAATAATTTCATCAATAGCAGCACATTCTCACCCTAATTTATTGAAGTTTGCAACTCAAAAATACTAAAAAATATTTACTTTTAGACCTTTAGGTAAGGTATACTGCCTGTTCCAAAATGTTGAGTATTTTCATTATGTTTCTTTTTTGGTGGTAGTTATTGTATTGTTCATCTAGGACCTGTGGTACAGTGTTAAATAGGAGAAATGCTGACAGGCATTGTTTCTGTCCTTGGTTTTAATGATTATGCTGTTTTTGATAAATACCTTTACCAAGTCAAAAATTTTTTTCATTCCAATTTTGCTTAAGGTCTTTTTTAAATCATAAAAAGGTGTCAAACTCTGTTAAATGTTTTTTACTGAATGTTTTAGTCAGCTTTTTGCTGCTGTGACCCAAGGACCTGACAGCAATTTTAGGGAGGAAGGATTTATTTTTAGGGCTCATAATTTCAGAGGTCTTAGTCTATGGAAGGCCAGCTTCATTCCTTCAGGCTTGAGGTGAGCCTGAATATTATGGGGACAGAGGGAACAGAGAGCTCAAGCCATTACATTGGAAAGCAGAGCAGAGAGAGCAGAAAAATTCCAGGCCAGATACAGAATATATATCCCAAAAGCAGTGACCCACCTCCTCTAGCTACACCCTACCAGCCCACAGCTGCCAGTTGATCTCTGTAAGGGGATTAACTCACTTATTGGGTTTAAGCCTTTAACACCCAACCACAGCCTTCCCAAATTGCCACACATGAGCTTTTGGGGGATACCTCACATTCAAACCATAACGCTGAGCTTATCATTTTAGTTGTTCCCTTTTAGTCATATGATGAATTGCTTAGGTTTTCTGATGTTGAATAGCTTTCTGTGTTTGGTGCTCTGCAACACTGTATAGCTTCAGAATTACCTGAAAAGTCCATGCAGGCTTTGTGATCTGGAGAGATCATAACTGCTAAAGTAGAGTGGAATGTGAGGATATAGGCTCACTAGCATTTTAATTCTTAATAAACTCTCATCAAAATCAGAATCAACTAATTCCATTGTCACATGTGGAATTCCTAACATGATAAACAAAACTTTGCGTAGTCTAGAGTAACACTTTCCAGTGTTGGAAGTGTTCCCTCCTGCACTGTCCACTAGGGTAGCCACTAGCCACATATGTTGTTAAGCACTTGAAATATGGTTAGTGAAACTAAGGGACTGACTTTTTATTTTTATTTCATTTTCTTTTCAGTTTAAATTTAGAAGGACATGTGACGTGTTGGTGGTTACAATTTGGGGTAACATAGACATGGAGTCTAGGCCTTATCTATTTTTCTAGCTTCTTTTTAACCACCTCGTGTATCCCTTACATTCTAGCTGAATTTAATCGATGTTTTACAATTGTTATTATACTTTTTAAATATTTTCCTCCACCCAGCATCCTCCCCACCAGCTACCTGGCAACTAACTTATGGCTCATTCCTGAGGACTCCATTCAGGTGTCCTTCAAGTCCTGAAGCCTTTCCTGGCCCAGCTTTCCTCCTCAACGAGCTTGGGGCTTCCTCTTCTGTATCCTCACTGCTCTGAGACATCCAGTGCACCACTGATTATTGCACTTGACTCTCCACTATCTTTTATAGTGCTTTCAAAAGTAGAGATAAAGCCTTATTTGTCTTACCGCTTTCAGGATTTAATACATTATAGGTTCTTAGAAAATACGTGTCATACCAAAACCGTTAGAAATGGGCATGGTATGTTCCTGGGACAGTTTAAGTGTTTTGTGTGGCTACAAGGAAGACTGAGAATTGGGAATAATGGTAAATAAACCATTATATGAGGGCTCTTTGAGTTCGAGAGAAACCATTTTGGTTTGCTTGATTCCACTGGAAAATGAGCATGATTGAAAGTTTGGAGCAAGAGGCTAGCACCATGAAAACATCTTTTCTGGGCAGCATGTCTTGTGTTAAACTGCTGGTGGGATCAAGTATAGTAGGACATCCAGTTAGTTAGCCACGGTTGCAGCCTGTGGTAACAAGTCACTGGGCCATGAAGGGTTGTGCCATATGTTACCCTAGAACAGATCTGGCTTCATGTTGAATCAGCTTCTTTCTTTCTAGCCACTTTGAAGGTGCTCCCAAGCTGTGACTATGCCCCCAAAGGATAGTTGCACTTCTCTTTTAAGGAAGGCATCTTGCTAATGAATCCAAGTCTGGGCCCATCCTGCCAAATTCTCCATATGGGGCTAGCACTCTAGTGAACACAAACAACTTTCTAATGGGTTGATAGATGAGAAGTTGGTATTAGAAAAATGAGATTTGGAGGGCTTGAGAACAGAGATAATGGTTGGATGCTTTCATTTTTCCAGGCAAAGCATGTGGAGAAAACAAGCGAATGCCTTGGGTTTACCCCACGAGTTTGGTTAGGAATAATGAGTGAGTGGGGGTGCAGGTTGTCAGGAATAATTTCCATAGAATGGTAGGGATAGAAGACAAACGAAATATAAGAAGAAAATACGTGGAGGAGAAATGTGGACAATAGGCATTCTTTGCTATGTGTGAAGTGTTCAGTAAAAAAAGGAAGAAAAGTGTGTGGCATAGTAGGTGGAGCAGAACTGATGTGATCAAATTGAAGGCTTTCAGAAACAACCTGACCTGTTTTTATTTGAAGATGGAGAAGACAGAGCCAGTAGAATGAAAATCAAAGGTGTTTTAAGAAGTAGGGAAAGAACTGGTTAAGGGTGAGACTAATTAATTTTAAATGGAAAAGGTAAGACAGTTCTTAGAGAGTATTGAAAGATGAAGCAGGGAGGAGGTACCATATCAGAGCATGGATGTGGCAGGAGGCATGGAAAGAGCAGAGCAAATGTCAAAATGTATTGGATAAAATTAATAATATTGCTTTTCCTGCAGGTGACAAAATTAATGGAATACCCTCAGGAGGAAGAGGAGGAGGAAGTGGAGCTGGTGGTGGCAGCAGCCAGAAAACTCCACTGTTTGAAACTTACTCAGATTGGGACAGAGAAATCAAGAGGACTGGTGCTTCTGGGTGGAGAGTTTGTTCTATTAATGAGGGTTACATGATATCCACTTGGTAAGTCCAATTTCGACAATGTTATATATAACTGGAAGTGACTCCTCTGAGATGAATAATCAAACTCTGCTGCCTTTGGTAGCTTTCAGGTTCTGGTTAAAAGATTTTTTTTTTTAAAGAGGGACAGAGAAAGAAGCAATTTTATAATTTTATTTAGGTTTTCATTTGGCTTTTGATATTGGGACACTTAGTTGTGTATGTGGTACTGGGGCTCAAACCTGTGTCCTTGCACATACCAGGGAAGCACTGTAACTGCTGAGCCACTGCTCCAGCCCCAGAATATTTATTTTTAATAGTGTTTTAATATATCATTTTAAAGATAAGGGCTTTTTTAAAATTTATTTTTTATCTGTGCTTTATAGTTGCACATAATGATGGAATTTGTTGTCACATATTTATAGATGCACATGATGCAGCAATACAATTTGGTCAATATCTTACCCCACCGCCTCCCTCCTCCCATCTCCTGATCCCTTCCTCTTTTCTGGGTCCTAAATTTTTCCTAAAATACCCAAGTACAGTGACATAATTCTCATACTATGAAGAACATTTTTTATATATATGACTATAGTATATACAGTGACATACTTATAAATGCTTGGAATATACCTTGCTTTATCTCAGTTCCAACATTTCCCCTACTCCCTTCCTATCATTCCTTGTTATTCTTTGATATATTTGATAGTAGGATTAAACTTTTATGTTTTTGTGAAGGCATGCAGCATAGCTTGTTCAGTTATCTTATGCAGTATCTTGCAACTGTATCTCATAAATATAAACTTATTATATTTTTTGTTCTGTGGTTCTAATCCGTGAATTAAAGATAGGGGCTTTTTAACATAATCACAATATCAATATCCATTGAAAGAAGTTAACATTAATTCCTTATTGTCATGAACAATTTTATCAGTGCTTGTTTGCATTTTATTTTGTAATTGTCTTTAAAAGTTGGTTGGTTCAGATTCAAGACCCAAAGAAAGTTATATTGAATTTGCTTGATATATTTCTTAGGACTTTTCATCTAAATGGTCTTCTCCCACCTCCTTTACTTAATATTTATTTGCAACCAAAGCCAGGTTATTTGTTCTTTAGAATTGTCTAGCCTAGATATTGCTTGTTTTATTCCTGTTATTTCCTTTAACTTATTCCTCTGCCTCCTGTATTTCCTATAAAATGTTAGATCTATAGGTGCAGTTGGATCCAGGTTCAATATTTTGGACAAGAATATTCTATTAGATAGTACTAATGCCCCTGCTATATTACATCCAGTCAGTCTCTAGCTGGTACGTTGGTGTGTCCATCTGTCTGTTTCTTTCTCTTTCAGCCTGGCTCACTTTGTCTGTCTGTCTGCCCCTCTCCACCTCACACACTTAATTACAATGCTGACTAATCGATCAGTAGGCTTAGGGGCTGTCAGCCTGATCCACCTAGTACAGAGATCCCTTTTTAGTCTCATGGTTTTAGCTGCCAACAATAATTTTCACTGGGAGTGAGGATCATTGCCCAGATCTATGGTTTTTATCGAGGATTGCTATTAGTCACATTCTAATACTGTCATCTGTTTTCTGTCAAACTTCTCTCATCAGCTCTTTAGTACCTTAATATAGTTCATACAAGAAAAGCAGTCTACTTTAGTTTTTTTCCCTTTACTTATCACTCTTCAGAATACTAAGCTGCTTCCCTGGAATCCTTTAAGTGACCAGGATTTTTTTTTCTAATTTGTCTCGTATCATTTAGGTAAAGTTTTTAGAATGTTTTAGATCATTGATGTCCTCATTGGTTCATGCAGTTAGCCACCTTAAAATATGCTACACTGTTATTCCTGATTGGGACAGGATCAACTAGTACAGATCTGGAGAAGGTGCTTTGGAGTATGTAGTTTATGTCTTCTGCTTCCTCTCGAATTTGACCTGTATGGCCAGCGTGTTCTGGTGTGCATGCTAAGAATAAGAAGCACATTATAGGGCCTGGTTAGCCTTCCTCTGTCTACCTGCCACGCTACTAATCCAGGCTACTTGGAGGAAAAAGGAGGCTGTCTTTTGAGGTGTCCAGTAGTACTTGTTGTCTGGTTTGTGGCCCAGACAACTGTGCCTTAAGAGGCTGGGCAGGGTTGATGATGGTAATAAGAGAAAGGGAACTGAAACTTGGAGATTTATGGAGTTTTTTTTATATTTTGTTTTGTTCATTTGGCATCTCCTTACCTACGAGAATGCATGTTTGATTAATAGTCTTTCTGGAAAATATTTTAGTTCCCATGCTATAAATTTTAATTTTGTGAGAATTAACCACATCACACATTGTAGATTGAGAAGTGCAGGATCATCAATGCCCCTCTTGATTCTCACCAATGTGGCTATTAAATAGAACACACATTAAGTGGAGATAAATGTGTTTAATTATAGGAGTCTACAGAGTCTACTGTTCTGCCTTGAGCATAGGACTCATGTGTACTTTATTTTATTTTTTTCCCCTCCAGCCTTCCAGAATACTTTGTAGTACCGAGTTCTTTAGCAGACCAAGATCTGAAAATCTTTTCCCATTCTTTTGTTGGAAGAAGGATGCCAGTAAGTGATTTCTGTTTGATGTAACTGATGCTGATGTCCATTGTTTCTGCTCAGTAAAGTACAGATTGTGCCTCTCTTATAGCTCTGGTGTTGGAGCCACTCAAATGGCAGTGCTCTTGTGCGAATGGCCCTCATCAAAGACATGTTGCAGCAGAGGAAAATTGACCAGAGGTAATTGAGAATTGATCTTTGACATTTTAGGAAGTTATTCTTCTCATAAATAAGAGTAGTAAGTCCCTTACTAATTGCAAATAGTTGGCATGATCTTATTTATTACTACCGTATAGTCTATATAAGAATTGCCATTTTATAAAGAATATGAATATACTAAAATTAAATAACATTTAAGTTATGGTAAATGTTGTTTAATTTTTTGGTTTATGAAACAACTTACAGACCTTACTTTGCTGGCATCTTGCAATAACATTGCCTTTATCAGCTTTTAGAGTATTTGATTTCTTTTTGAAACACTTCAGGATGAAACAAACTTTCCCTATAGTTCACTGTGTTTTCTTTTGATCTATGAAGTCATGATACCTAAGAAAACGGTTTTGAAACATTTTGTAAATATTTTAAAACAAGTTTGGCAGCATATGCTAGTCATCAGTAACCTGTATATTGCTGAAGTAGAAAGCATTTCTCAGATATCCTCATTGCAGCGGGCATGCTGTTAGTAATTCTCACTGTAATGCCCTCTGCATTCTCAACTGCCGCTACTCTGCACTGTCCTACTGCCCCTTTCCTGGATGCCGCTCTTTGCTCTGCAGGCCCTTCTCTCTCTAGACATTACGTAGAGTCTGATGCCACTTTCTCCTCCCACTCGGTAATCTCTTTCTAAAGAAGTTCACTCAGGGTTGTGGCTGTAATGATCAACACATTTATATCTGCAGTCTAATTTGACATTTTCCATGTGGAGATCTCCAAGGCTCTTTAAATTCATTATGTCCAGAACCAAACTCAGTGATCTGACCATCACTCTTCCCCCAGCCTGCTCTCGGAAACTGAGGTTTCAGCCTTGACATCTTCCTCTTCCCTTCACTTCCCCATCTGCAATCCCTCATCAGGTTTTGCCACTTCACTTTTCAAAAATCTTACAAACCCATGTGCTTCCACCCTAGCTTTGCCTCATTCATATGTTGTAAATGCCATGATTTCCTCCTTCTGAGTCCCTTCTCCAGGGCTCCGGACACCTGGATGTTCCCTGCTCTTTTGTTCTGACATTTTCCATTGCTCTTCCTTCTTCCTGTGCTGCCTTCTTTATGCTTCTTCCTGAGCATGCTCCACCCCTCCCACACTTGTTCCTTTTCTCTCAGTTCAGATTTACTTTAAGATAAGCTTTCTCCACCTCCCAGATGAGACCAGGACTCATGATTATGCATGTTCTAGAGCCCTTTAACTTTTTTCACCACACTTGTTTGTCATACTTGTGTAATCCACGTTCTAGTTTGACTATTACCTCTCTTTCTCTCTGGGCTGTATTCCCCATGGTGAATGTATCTGTGCTCTATACCATTATAGAGTTAGCCCCAGAAAGTACCTAATATTTATTAAATCCTTGTTCAGTAGATGAGGAAAAATGTACAGATTTTAGAATACAGACCCAGAGAACCTCTGAAATGTCATAGTCCTTTATTAAACCAACCAGATCGTAGGTTTTTTCAACGTAGCATAACTAAGAAAGCCACATTTGCCAGAACAAGTAGCTGTCAAGTGACCTTCAAATGACCCTTCGTTTACCCAAGAGCAGGTAACGGCAGTTCACGTAAGTCCTTATCTGAATTTTATCTTAACCACAGTGGATGAATTTTGCTTTTATCTTTTCACATTAGAATTCACTGACTTTTGTCATATTCCAAGTCTTATTTTCACTAATGTGTACTGATTAAGTACTTAGTTAAGGATTTTGCCAGTAATAGGAAGATTGCAGCCCTGTCGGATGAGAGTTAATTAAAAAACCTTGTAACTAGTGACCATTTTAATTATTTAACTTCTTAGGCTAAGAATTATTTTTGTACTTTTTATTTTTCAGCAGTCCTATTCTTTATAAATAGGACAGATTCTCTTTGTTATCCAGCCTTGTCTGCACACTTCTTCCCCCTCAGATAAAAAGCCTGAGGAGAAAGGTTTCTGTAACAGCTGTTCTTGTGCAAAGGCCCTAGCCCTCCGCCTAGAATTCTCTCCCCTAGATCTTTGTATTACTCCTCCTCGTGTGAATGCAGCTTCATTATCATTTTTCACAGAGGAAACTTTTTTGACCTTGTGACATGAAGTAGTCTGTGGTCTCTTGATTGCATCATCCAGAGTGTTAACCACAGCCTGTTATTCTTTCATTATATATCCTACCAACACCCAGACTGTTACCTCCATGAGAGTACAGACCTATCCCATTTCGTTATCTTTCTATTCCAAGCTTTTAGAATAATGTTTTGATTTAAAGTACTCAATAAATATAAGTTGAAGAAATCTGATTGGTAACTAAAGAATTTTGTCTTTATTAGGATTTGTAATGCAGTAACTAAAAGTCATCCACAGAGAAGTGATGTTTACAAATCAGATTTGGATAAGATCTTGCCTAATATTCAAGAAATACAGGCGGCATTTGTAAAACTTAAGCAACTATGCGTTAATGGTAATTACCTTTGTATTTTGTATGTGTATGTATATATTATGACTAGAGGGATGAAGAATTATATGAGAACTGTCAGGAGAAGTAATATTCCTTAAAAATATAGAAACGAAGCCAGGGGGCTGGAGTGGTGGCTCAGTGGTTATGGTGCGTGTCCGGCATGCGCAAAGACTGAAATGTTTTTTTCACCTTACAGTTTATTTATGAGAATGCCAACCTCTAGGAAATAAAGTTTAAACTGCTTTTTATTTTGGAGATAAAAAAATGACCCTGTTAAATCTCCAAATCATGAAAATAATAATAGAATACCTTTACAAAAACATTTGCTGCATAGAATCTTCCAGATAAACTTAGTAAGATTTTAATGCATACAGTATCATTTTGAGATAAGTGACTTGACATGGGTCTCCATCAGAGCTGTGTTGTATGCATAGCCTGCGAGTTCTAATCACTGAGCAAACCCCTAGATAACTAGAGCAAAAAACGTGTCCTCCTTAAGAGAGCCCCTGCATCACCTGGGAGTCAGCAGAGGTGGCCTTGTAGCAGGTCTTAAATGTGCATGGGCACTGGTCTGCAAGGAGCTTTGCAGGGGCAGGGTATTTTAAAAATGCAGTGCCCTGATTGATCATTAGTTCCCTTGGCAGGGAAATGAAGGTGGCCCCTCTTTCCTATAGTGGTCATCCCCTGACCATGTGCAGAGAGAGACAGCAGCGGGAGGGCAGAACTTTGCAGTAAGGAAGCTGTGAGGTGAGGCCCTGGCAGCCTTTGGCACAGTTCTGGAGGGCCTGAGTAGAGGCATGGTCTGACCAGGAAGGTGGAATCACAAACTCTCGGGAGAGAGAGTTAAGGCGACTCAGATTTCCTGAAAGAGCCAAAGAGTAGAAGATAGGGTCCCAGGGAATGCTATGTTTTGCTTTTAGTCTTAGGTATTTACTGAAGTGAAAATGCATGACATCTTCTTAAAGCCAACTTTTAAATATTAGAAACCATGCTTAACTCTTATATGAATCATGTAAAATTGTTTAAAAAGCCATAAAATTGTGTGTGTGTTTGTGTGTGTGTGTGTATGTACACACACACACATATATAATTGCCATATGTATTACAGAGCCTTTTGAAGAAACTGAAGAGAAATGGCTGTCTTCACTAGAAAATACGCGGTGGCTAGAATATGTCAGGTTTGTCAACTTCTTGGCCCTTTTTTACTTTAACCTTTTATTTTGAAATAATTCTAGACTCACAGGAGGTGCAAAACTAGTAGAGAGAGCTATATACTCTACCCAGCATCCCCCAGTGGGTAACATCTTACATAATTGAAGTAGAAAATCAACATTGGTGTAATCTACAGATTTCACCAGTTTATAAATCTTATGTTTGTGTGTGTGTGTATACACACATATACTTCTGTGTAATCTTATCACATGTACATTCACAGAACTGCTACTGTAGTCAAGATACAGAACTGTTCCATGTCCACAAGACTCCTTTGTGCTACTGCTGTTACTGTTGGACCCTCACCTCCTCCTCATGAATGTTATACAAATAACATCTTCCTTTTTATAAAGAGTTAATGATTTTCCCAGTATAAAAGTCATAAATTGTACCCTGAAGAATCATGTAATTATCAAAGAAATTCATAAAGGTTGAAAATACAAATATATTTAGTGAAAGATGATTTTTGCTTGATTTCAAGTACTTTTAAAATATATTTTTGGTGGGAATTTGATATTTAACAGTATTTTTCCCTTTCTCTTTTCAGGGCTTTCCTTAAACATTCAGCAGAACTTGTGTACATGCTAGAAAGCAAACGTCTCTCTGTAATACTACAAGGTAATTTAATTCCTGAAACATCATGCCTGCAAACCTCGGTGATTGATGGCCCTTTTTCAAGTAAATTACATCAGTCTTAGCTATCTCCTATTTACTACAGTACTGTCAGATAAACTTCAGATTTTCCATATCATTAGAGCAAAATATTGGTGCAAAGATGGCAGGTAGTATAGAAAGGAGTCCAGTTCTCCATAGGTCACATCCTT
Source organism: Aplodontia rufa (assembly GCA_004027875.1). Lineage (NCBI taxonomy): Eukaryota > Metazoa > Chordata > Mammalia > Rodentia > Aplodontiidae > Aplodontia > Aplodontia rufa. The sequence continues at coordinate 14,202 of PVKS010034950.1, forward strand.
TATTAGATCAATGCCTAGCATTAATTTTGGCAGAGCATTTTCTCACATCTTGCTGTCACTCTAATATAAATTTCTTTTAGCTTAAGTACCTTCTGACTCATGCTAGATAATAACCCTAAGGAAACAGCTGATATCAGTCAGTTGAGCTGATATATTAATGATGTGAATTCTATCTGATATTTGGTAGGCATAAACTGCAAACTGCAGTGTAAAAATTTTTCAGTTAAGGGATAATTGTATATTAAGTAACTTTCTAGTAGAATTTGAGTTTATAGATAAAATTTAATAGACCACAAACTACCTTTTTATAATATAATCATATATGAATACAGGATGCTTCTTAAGATTGTGGAAGTATTTTTATTAACTATCAAACTTTAACAAGGCAATAATATTTAAAATATTGTCAGCAATATTCTATAGTTTTTTTGTACAAATCTTATGTTTAGTAAATCTCAAGTATTTTTAAGGGTAATATGATTATAGTTTTTTTTGTTTTTTGGGGGATTTTTGTTTGTTTTTTTTGAGAGAGAGAGAAATAATTTTATTTAGTTTTTCATTTGGCTTTCATTGCTGGGACGCTTTGTTGTTTACGTGGTGCTGGGGTTTGAATCCGTGTACTCGTGCATGCCCGGCAAGCTCCTTAACCCCTGATCCATTGCACCAGCCCCAGATTATAGTTTTCTTAATTTCATTTTCAGGGTTACTGTGTACTAAGAGTTTTTAAACTGTATATAGAATTTTTGTGATTTTTACTGAATTCATGTATTTGTTCCAGTAGTTACTTTGCAGATTCCTTAGGATTTTTTTTTTTAATATACAGAATCTTGTTGGCAAATACAATTGTTATGTCCTTGCTAATTTGTGTGCCTTTTATCTCTTTTCCTTGCCTAATTGCTCTGGCTAGAACCTCCAGTACAGGGTTCTATAGTAGTGTTAAGAGCAGACATTCTTATCTTATTCCAAATCTTAGGGGAAATGCGTTAGTTTTTTGCCATTGAGACTGCTGTTGTAGGTTTTTTTGTAGATGCCTCTGATGAGGTTGAAAGAATTCCCTTCTATTCCTAATTTGCCAAGAGTTTTTATCAGGAATAAATGTGAATCATGTCAAATGCTTTTCCTGTATCTAATGAAATGAGCATGTTGTTGCCCTTTATTAGTAGGGTATGTTAATTTGATAGGAAGATGTTAAACTAGCCTGTGTTCCTGAGATAAATCCTTGGATTCCTGGAGCAATTTATTAATATTTTGTTGGTAATTGTTACATCTGTAGTCATAAATGATTTTGGTTGCAAGTTTTCTCAGTTCTTTGAATGGGTTCAATGTCAAGATGATTCTGGTCTCACCAAAAAATACAACAGCTATAAGAGACAGGAAGGAAATGTTTGTTAATTTTTCAGATAATTGTGGACAGTCCCTCTTCCGCATTGACCTCTGAGTCATTACTTGTGGAGTTATAGTAGGAAGATTACATTATACTTAGTATCTTTGACAAGCAGTAGTATGGTGGATCCTCTAGGGAATTTCTGCCACAAACCATTGAAATGTAAAAACTTTAAGGGTGAGCTGCTATATCTGGAAAATATTCATCTATAAAAGACCAACTTCTACTAGACATTAATTTATGGTATCTACATGTTTACAATATTTTAGAGTTGCTGGAATCCAGTAAAGTTTCCCTATGTGGATTATTTTGAAGATAATTTTTACATAGAGTACTGAATTACCTCTCCTTCTCTTCAGCGTTTCTTTGTCATAATCCTTTTTTTCCATTTATTGACAGAGGAAGAGGGAAGAGACTTAAGCTGTCTTATAGCTTCTATTGTTCAAGTGATGTTGGATCCATATTTTAGGACAATTACTGGATTTCAGAGTCTGATACAGAAGGAGTGGGTCATGGCAGGATTTCAGTTCCTAGACAGATGCAACCATTTGAAGAGATCTGAGAAAGAGGTAACAAATCTCTAATAAGAGATTATAATAGCTATGTAAATGAAAATCACTTCTGGGTGCTCACGTTTCCTTAAAATGGGGGCATATGAGTTTAAGTGGGTTTTTGAGGGGGCATCCTTGTAACAGCTGTGGGGTAGTGGCTATCTTGGATCTATAGTCAGGCTGTGAAAGGCCCTACAGTATCTTATAGGCCAGGCAGGCAAGTTAGTTTCTACAGAGGTGTTTCAGAGAGCACCATTTGACCTGTGGTAAGATAGGTATAAGAGATATCAATAGCAACTGCACTGGGCCACAGACACCATGTGACTTAGAGACTGATGCCAAACTTTTCTGAAATTTGGGGACGTTTTCTGAATGCTGAGCCCAGAAGATCAAACAAAAGTTAATTATGTAATTTGGATGAGTGTTTTATGTTCTGAAGAGCTGTTTCCAAGACATGTGTAAACACATGATTTGCTCTTCCTCGTTCTTACAGTGGCAAGCAACCTGCTCATCTGTTTGCTTTGCCACTTTAATTTATTCTACTTATTAGGCAGATAAAGGTTGTGATGTTTATCATGATCAAACATATTTCTTAGGTTTGACACAAGATATGTTTATTCTATTCACCACAGCTTTGTCTGAACTTAGGAGCCAAGTGTTTTAGGCTTAGCTATTTTCTTATTAATTGCTTAATATCAGAAATAATTGGGAGGTGAATGTGGACAGAGTTAAATAATCCTATTGTCTGTTTGCCAGTCTCCCATATTTTTGCTCTTCTTGGATGCCACGTGGCAGCTCTTAGAACAATACCCAGCAGCCTTTGAGTTTTCTGAGACCTACTTAGCAGTGCTTTGTGACAGTACCCGGATCTCACTGTTCGGCACCTTCCTGTTCAACTCTCCTCACCAGCGGGTGAAGCAAAGCACAGTAAGTGATATGGTGACTGCAGCTATGGTTTTTTATCTTTTTGTTTTTTACAACTTTGAGATATAATTGAACTATAATTAACTGCATATTTTGAAACTGTTACCAGTTCAAGCTGACATTTCTGAATGCATTAAAGACAAGTGTAGAAAATTATGTTTTTTATAAATGAACATGTTTTTCTCTGTAAATTGTTCATGATAAACCAGTTTAAGAATGTAAATTACCTTAACTACCTTATGTGATGTGCTTTTGGATTTATATTTTCACACTTGGGTTGATTAACAAAAAAGACATTCTTTGAAGACATTATTTCCTAAATCAGTAGAATGAAAAGTGTGTAATGCAAGATCATTTCTTTTCAAGAATCAAGGGCAAAGAGGTTTAAAAGTGAAGTTGAGAGGCCAGGCATGGTGGTGTGCACCAGACCAGTGACTTAGGAGGATGAGGCAGAAAGATTGCAAGTTTGAGTCCAGCTTGGGCAAATTAGCAAGTCCTGAAAAGTAATTTAGTGAGATCCTATCTGAAAAAATAAAAAGGGCTGGGGATATAGCTCAGCAGTAAAGTGCTCCTGGGTTAATCCCGGGTTCCACAGAAGACAAAGTGTAGATACAGCACTAGACTGCAACTCTGTAGGCATGCCCTTACCATGTGTTCTCAGAATCCATTCCGCCACATGGCATTCACTTTTAGGTAAGGTTATGATTTTGGTAACAGTTCATTGACCTACAGTGAGAATCAATTAGGACTAAGGAGAGTCTCATGCCAAATTAGAAATTTTCTCCTGCTTTATGCGTATAGAAACCTTCCTGAATCACAAGTTCTGTCTCCCTTCATGGGAGCCAACTAGTGTCACCCATAAACGCTGCAGTGACCATGGAGAGAAACCGAGGGGGAGCTCACATAAGTTTGAGGGAAACTGAGAAGGAGATTTTCATCACAGTGTGCTCTAGGGTTTGCAGCCTCAGCATCAAGGTCCTGGTCTAGAAAAATCCTAAGTCTGCATTCACTCAGTATTAAACCTCTAAGCCCAGGTTTATCGTCTGTAAAATGGATCCATCCATCTAATCGTCATACTTTTGGCTTCAATGTGCTAGGTGAAAATGTTTTGTAAATTGTGAAGCATTATGTAAATTATCTTGAAGAAACGGGAGTTTTTCTGGATTGTAGGTATGAACAATACAGTGGAGTATTAGTGTGCCCAATAGGAGAATTTCATTAATAAGGAGCAGCCTAAAGAAAAGGACTGGACCCGGGGTTTGATCATAGAGGCAGAAATGGGAAGGGTACTGTGAGGGAGGGTGGAGGCAGGTCTCATCTCAGTGCATGGGAGCTGGTCCTCAGAACACAGAAGGCAGGGAGGAGAGGTTGGCTGAGCATTGCTGCTCTCAGGGAGTTCAGGGCTCAGAGAAACTCAGTCCTGCCAGTTTTAAAAGATTGGATAGCTTGGGAAGGATATTTTTATAAAATCTGCTTCCTTAAAAGAATTGAACCTTTCCAAACACTGAATTAAGGACCAGTGATGAGCTAAGAGACACCTGATGCCTGGAAGACTTACATATTCCTAAATAAATGTTCTCCCAGTTACTTTTATTTCTTATTCATATTGTCATCATTTTTGTACCTTTCTTTACTGCAAACTCATCATTCCCTGGATGCTTCTCTGGGTGCTCTCCACCATCTTCCTTCCCTGCCCTGCACACACACAAACACAGTGTGAGCTTGGGAAGGAAATAGTTGGCTAAGATGCCTACTGCCACATTTGACTAAAGTATCTAATGATGGGACATTGGCTTAGGGGTCCTGGTGACATGGCAGTACTTTGGGTGGATCTTGAGTGGAGAACTTATGGGCCCAGATACTCCCTCTGCTTACTCTTACTGCATGGCTGGGTTCTAGATATGCCAAGATTTACTGACAAACTTTTATTCAGATAAAAGATAGTATTGCATCTCTGTTTCATTCTGTAGTGTTGTATTTTTTAATCTGGTTGTTTCTGACACATACTATCTTGAATCCTTCCTGGGAACTAGCCATCGCCCAAGTCATGATTCTTCACATGACGGCTGAACTCTACCTGTTCCACACATTGCCACAAGCCAATGATGGTTCTTATTTTTCCAATTTTGAGGCCACCTTAGATGTTAGTGGTTAGGAACTGTTTGTGGAAAATCTGATTTTCCCTAATAACAGATATTTTCAGTTTTCACATTAAAAAAAGGTGATGTGTGCATGTATGAAAGGATAACAGCAAACCCTTTCAATATGTGAAACTATAATGAAGAATGAAATCTTGTTTAAAAAAGTGACTGTTTTCGATATACTTTGCTAAGTAATATTAAAAGTGTTGAGCCTTACTGGGAACACTCAACTCCCATGAGAAGCCGAACTATACACAAGCAGGCAGAGAAACTCAGAAACTTCAGAAATTAATATACATGTATATGCTCATTTCCAATCATAGTATGGGAACGTAAGATTGGGGAATGGATGAAGTGGGGGAGATCCTGGACCAGGGTCAGCCTTTACTATCTCACTATGTCAATATCCATATATGCGTGAATATGCACCAATATTCCCTCCTATATGTAAAACTTTGTTGAAATTTTTTTAAAAAGTGGTTGAGCCTTATGTTTCTCTTGATTTCCTCTCTAACAATTTAAAGATGGGTTGTTTTTATACACCCATTTATATGATGAAATTTAAAATAACTAAAAAAACTTCTAGGTACACTTGGTGCTTAATGAATTTTTTTTAAATTTTTTATTTTGAGCAACCTTACAAGATTTTAACAAAATAATATAAAATGTATATAAAATATGTATATATTCTGGATAATTGCAGTTATCCCCAGGAGTGCCCCCGCAATTACCCTCCCTTATCCCTCCCTTCCCCTTCCCATTATAACTCTAAAAAAAGTATTAGATTGTAAAGCATTACATCTTATCTGGATTTAACTCATGCTACTAGACCAACTTTCTCATTGTCCAGGGTCTAGACCCCACCTCCACAGATGAGTAGAGACAATCGACCCTTAGATCTCTGGGTTAGGCTGATTTTACTCACCATGATCTCTTCCATAACCATCCATTTACCCTCGAAGGCTGCAATATCATTGTTTCTAATTGCTGTGTAATATTCCATGGTATAAATGTACCACAGTTTTTGAATCCATTCTTCCAGTGAGGGACACCGGGGTTGTTTCCATAGCCTAGCAATAGTAAATTGTGCTACTATGAACATCGATATTGCCGTGTCACTGTAATGTGCTGATTCTAAATCCCCTGGAAAGATTCCCAGGAGTGGAGTAGCAGGGTCGTATGGTGGAGTCATCCCTAATTTTTTAAGGATTCTCCATACTGCTTTCCAGAGGGGCTGTACCAGTTTGCAGCTCCACCAACAGTGTGT
>PVKS010034951.1:0-20473 GCA_004027875.1 Aplodontia rufa
CCAGCATAGGTTTTGTGGTGTTAAATCCTCTTAGTTGTTCTTCATCAGAGAATGTCTTGGTTTCTTATTCATTCTTGAAGGATATTTTCACTGGAAATAGACTATTTGCTTTTTTTGTTGTTGTTGTTGTTGATAGTTTATTCAGCACTTGAAAAATGTGCTACTTCCTTCTGGCACCCATGGTTTTTGATGAGAAATATTCAAATTGTTTTTCTCATATAAAGTGTCATTCTAGTTATGTATTTGTCTTCTGTTTTTTCCGCACTGGTATATCTAGGTTGTTGGCTTCTCTAGCACTCCATCTAGGATACATGAGGCTGGTTCTTGGGTTCTACACTTCACTTTCATCTTTGAGAATTTTCTTGTGTTCACGATTTTTAGCTACATTTAATGGAGAGAATAGGAAAAAGTAAATCTAGTCCATATTTCTGGAAGTAAAATACCCCATGAAGGCATTTTAAATAGCATGAACAGGAATTTAATGCAGACAATTAGACAGGAGGGTTGCAAAGCCAGGTAGGGGCTAGAGGCTATGCCGACATTAATAACAACATGCTGAAGGAACAGAGGGAGCCCAGGAGCTGCACCAAACAGAACCCATCAGTGTGAACTAGAGTCGCACAGGAGGCCGAGTGCTGCCTAGTCTGTTAAGAACAGGAAGACGAGCACTGTTTTTTTTTCCCTTTACTCTCGAATTTCTCACCCATGCCTCTCATTGACCAAATCAAACTAGATGGCAATTGGGAAGGACAATGGGAAGTGAAGTCCCCTGTGAGAGAGACCAGAGAAGGCAACCAGACATTAATAATAGCAGAAAACCCAGGGGAGATAGGAAGGGAGAACTTGAGGGCAATCAGGTAAATGTCTGTCACTTTCCACTTCACAGAGAGTTAAGTGACTTGTTCAGAGCCCCATGGTGAGCAAGTGATGACACATATTATAACTTATTCAGTCTATCCAGGGCTCACAGTCTGCATCCTTGCATGCCAGAGAGCTGTGAGATCCCAAGGAATTTAAAGTATTGGAAATTCTGCACTTGGAGGATTTAGAGTCAACCGTTATTTATCCGTTTAAAATACAGGAAACATAACTAAAATTCAGAAACTTGATATATTAAAGGATTCAAGACAGTGAAGGAAATTCCCAAATCCTGAATAGTTGTATCAAACATGATGTTTTCTCTGATACTTTGTTTTTCTATTTTCTTTTCTGATTTATTCTGTACTTGTTCTGTGCCAAACAATATTATAGGCAGTTCAATAGTTTTAGTTAACTTAATTCCTACAACAATCCTTGAGGTAGTTACAATTTGTGCTATTCCCAGTTTACAGAGGAAAAAAAAAACAACGGCTGCACATAGAGATTAAATGAATTTTTCAAGATTACACAACTAATAGGTTACTCAAGCACTTTGCTTGTGGAGCCCAAGTCCTTAACCACTCTCTTATGCTCCCATTGCCACAGTGGCCTTAACAGTGAATTTGATGACAGTACATGACACCACAGGGAGAGAATCAATCAGCAGGGGTGGTCAATCTAAATAACACAAGATATGCCTATTTGTTTTCTTATTACATGAGCTTAATAATTACATTTTGGTATTTCTTCTTGTTTTTATAAAAGTGTGCATGAAATTACATTTTCAGCAACATTTAAAAATAATAATGCAAATTTGGGAGGAAAGACTTTTTTGACAACTGAAAAGAGAGAAGTCTTGGCAATGAATATTTCTTTGGTAATGAAAATCAAATGGATGAAAATTACTTGCGTCTTCCTTCAAGTTCATTTAATAATGTTTATTGAAAGTTAAAGATCACTTTAACTTTAAAAATTGATGAAGTCCCTGCACAGTAAAAAAATTGGAAAGCACCTTTTTCTGATGATGTCATTAAACAAGCAGGAGTTGTAGGAAGTGATTAGCTGAGGGAAGAGTGAGGAGGGGGAGCCTCTGAGAATACCAGAGCCTGTAAGACTCTGTAAGACTGAGCCCCGAATAAAGATGCAGCTAGGAAAGTGTGTGTATTTTGGGGGTGCTGGTGGTAGGGAAATAGGTAAGCTGTCATGGAAGATGAGCCAGACAGTGGTTCTTCAAACTCCTGTTAATTTTAACCCTTAACAAAATTCCAAAAATTCTGCATTTTTTTCTTGTTTAAGAATAAGTGTATAGCATGTTATAAATATTGTGTTGGCAATACCTGGTACAATGGATTGGAAGGTTGTTATGTGGTTTGCTTAAAGGAACTGTTTAATTGTTCCATCAGTGTCTTGTAGTAAGATTGTAGATGTCTTTGTCTTGTCAAGAGGATAAGAACATTGGTGAAAGGGGAAAAGAAATTCGTGGAAAACATGAAAGAGGAAGATTTGGACACTGACTCTATTAAAGCACAATATGCCCATACTCTTAGAAGGTCTTAGGGTATTCCCAGGGCTACTCTGTTGAAATGGGGGTCTGGATCATCAGGAAGGCTTTATGCATAAAACTACACAATTAAAGGCAATGGAGACCTATGGAAACTTATCAAGGTAGTTGAGTTAATATGATTTGATTTGTATTTTAAGAGATCATTCTGTGCACTATAAAGAATGGATAGGAGACAGGCCAAACCTGGAGCAGAAAGATTAGTTAGGAAGCTCTTGCAGAAATCTCATGGAGAGAAAACAAAAGCCCATGCTAAGATGGGCCCTGTGGAGATGGAAATGAGACAGCCCTCAGTAGTGTTGTTCAATAGAAATGTCATGCAAGCCAAGAATGAAAGCCACATGTGCAACTTAAAACTGTCTAGCTGTCACATAAAAAGATAATAATAAGCAAGTAGAATTCCCTTTTATTTAATCCAATATATAAAATATTGTCATTTAAAAATGTCATCAATGTAAAAATGGTTTCTAAACACAACTTTTATAAAAAGTCCTTGAAATTTGTTGTGTATTTTACAATTATGGCACATCTCAATGCAAACTGGGAACTTGTAGTCTACCTTGAGACTGTAATGCAGACTAGGTGATATGGACTAACCATTTGAGTGCTCGATAGTCACATGTCGCTGGTGATTGTCATACGGGACGGTGCAGATCTGGAGTCTAGGACCAGAAATGAAAAAGGACGACTCAAAGACACCATTGTTTCTTACTTGACTGACTACAGTGGTGATATTCAGGGGAAAGGTCAAGAGGTTGAGTTGAGGGGATTTAAGCCACTTTATAATTTCAATCAGCTCTATCATGCCAACTCAAATGACCATACAGTCTAAATGAAAATTGTGCTTGCCTAGGACACGCAGCTCCAAAACTAGCCTCTGAGTTCTTCTAATCTACTGTCACACTAACCCTCTTTTAGTATGAAAATTCTGGAACCTCCACTAATGATATCTATTATTTACTGAGAGAGAAAGAAAGAAATGAGTAGGTTGTGAGAAAGACGGGTGTTTAGTTTGGATTATGTGAAAGTAAGGGTATACAGGTAGGTTGCATTATTGTTCAAGATATTTCTTGTCTCTTCCTGTAGGAGGATTATATTTCCTAGCTCCTTTGAGAGCAGGTTTGACCATTTGAGTTGCTTTAGAAAACAAAATGTGATTGGAAGTGATGAGTGCCAGTGTTATGGTTTAGATTTGAGGTGTCCTTCAAAAGCTCATGCATGAGACAATGCAAGAATGTTCAGAGGTGAAATGATTAGGTTGTGAGAGCATTAACCTAATCAAAGGATTAATCCCCTGTGATCGAGATTAGCTGGGAGGTAACTGTAGGCAAGTAGGGTGTGACTGGAGAAGTAGGTCACTGGGGGGGGGCATGCCTTTGGAGTTTATATTTTGTCCCTGGTAAGCATGTAGTACAAATATTATAGTATTACCTTGTGGTACTTTCTTATAGATAAATATTAGCATATAGTTCACAATATTTGACAATTTTTTTTAACAAGAAGCTTAAAAATCTTTTCCTGTCAAAACATAAACTTCTAGTACATTACTTTAGCATGATAACTATTGTTTAATATTATGAAAATGATTATTTAATATTATGGATAAAATAGTTTATATACCCAGTTGTTGATGGACAGCAAGATTGTTTCTAATGCTTTTCTATTACATGTTTAAATATTAGCAATAATACCTGCTATATGTTCTCTATTTGAATACAGACCCTTGTACATATGATTATGTAAAGCTTATTTCAATAAATGAAATTTCTGGGGGCTGGAGCAGTGGCTCAGCGGTTGTGGTGCTTGCCCAGCATGTGTAAGTATGTGAGTTCAAACACCAGCATCATGTACACAATGAAGTCTCGGAGCAACAAAAGCCACATGAAAAACTTTAAAAAAAAATTGTTTTTCTCTTTCCCTCTTTCTCTCTCTCACCGTCCCTCTTTCTTTAAAAAAAAAAAAAAGAAAGAAAGAAATTTCTGAATTATATGGTATAGTATTTAGAATACAGTTGTCTGTTTCTACAAAGACTTCCAATATTAGTACTCTAAACAAGAGGGCAATTTTCTTTTTGTCACATACTAATTAAGGTGTGAGTGGTCCAGATTAAGTATCATGGCTCCACAGTGTTAGGAATCCAAGCTCCTCAAGTTGTTGCTGGCGTTAGCATTCAAGAAGTGTTGTATATGGGACACAGCTTGGGCACTGCCCTGGACTTCCTGTCTTCACTTCTCTCCTGGGCTTTCCACCACTTGCTGCATTCCAGCACCTAATATTATAAAACTGCCTCCAGGATGGCCTGCTTGCTTCCACAGCCGAGGCCGCTATCTGGAATTTCTAGCTCCTTCCACCAGTTTTGAACTAGGATAAGATCCTGTATCACTAGGTATGGAATTTAGGATACCCGCCTCCCAAATTACCTATGGGGCCTCAGGATCCAACTTGGAAGTACAGAGGGGACTCATGACCAGAAGGAAGACAGCAGGTATATTTTCTCTTATAGCTCCCTCTTATGGACTACTCTAAGATATGCCATCTAGAAATCTGTACAGCCTGGTGGCGGATACCCCACAAAGCTGAGCAACTGGCTGTGTGTCTTCATGATTCATTGGCCAGCACTGTATTTCTTTTTCATTCATTCTTGGCTCCCCTGTTCTTATTTCATGGGAATTACACTACCAAATGAAATACTAGCACTTAAGACTTTGCTTCAAACTGTTTTTTAGGGAACCCAGGTTAACATAACAGAAGTGAGGGATAAAAAGTAGATACTCGGGATGAGATTTTATGTGTGAATTGCCCACCTACCTGAAAGTAACAGGGGCTCGATTGTCTTAGGGCAGTTGATTGACAACTTAAGGTATGCGTCAAAAGACAGACATGCCTCTGTTACAGCTTGGGGCACCTGCAGGGTAGACTCTGCTGAAAACCAGGCCCAGGATTGAGTTATACTGCAGATATTATAAGAGTAGGATCCAGAGACCTGAAGTGGAGACATTTACATACATGAGCCTAAGAATTTTGATTTCCTAAATTCCTCTGAGCCTTCCAGGTTGGAAAATATAGTCCCTTAACCAACTTGCCAGAGAAAAACAGTTTCTGCTTGCCTGGGGAAATATACAATGACCTAATTTGAATCAGGTGCCGTTCAAGATGGGGCTTGCTTTCTGCAAAATATGACCCCGATGTATTTCATTGCCTCCTGGCTGAAAAGCAAAGTCAGGTTTTTATCACAGGTTTGAGCAGGAAATTGCAAGCTCTGTTCTGAGAAGAAATAGACCACATGCCAAAGGAATTGCAGGATCCAACTAATAGGGATTAGCTGAGACTGGGGGGAATATGTGTTGGATCGTATCCTGAATATAGTAGTCCCCTGTTATCCATAGTTCTATTTGATTGAAGCAGAGATTTAATATTTAGCAGAACCCTAACACTGGATTTTTAATGTCTGGAATTAGAACTACTGTGGGTGAAGGGGCCAAATGGAGGAATCTGAAACTGTCCATGCTGAAGTATTAAATTAGAAGCAATATGTTATGCTAGAGGAATTGCAGATATTTGTCTAAGCATCAAAGATATGAAAGATGCAGAGGTATTACCAACCACAGTAGATATTACTGGTGAGGATTTTAGGTTTTCGAAGCTTGTATCTCTACATACTGGATAACATTGCTGATCTCTTGGTTATGTATCCAGACTATACTGACTTTCACTAGTGTCCTGTAATAAGTAAATCTGTTAAAATTACCCTCCCAAATCTTTATATAGTCTTTCCATCAATTGGGGCTGACAATTGATATTTGTTAAGAGTGCACACAGAGTAGGTTGTGCATTACAAATATCTGTTCTTAATGTGTGGCTCGTGTTTCCACATTTGTTATCCTTCATCCTTCCAAAAGTTTGTCTTAATATATTCAAGTTAATCAGTATCCATTTCCTCTGTTACTTTTGTAGGGTTTTTTTTTTTTTAAGAGAGATAGGGACGGTGGGAGAGAGAGAAAGAGAGAAAAACTTCATTTAGTTTTTCATGTGACTTTCATTGCTTTGACACTTCATTGTGTACATAGTGCTGGGGTTTGAACTGGCATTCTTGCTCTTCTTCAAGATCACAGAAACATTGTGCTAGAATTTCTTTTGCTACTTTTATAACTATGTACAATATAATATTATATATAATTTTTACATAAATTACATATTATTCTCTAACTCTCCCTTTGATCTATTGGTTGAGATTTGGTTTCCTATTGATTCTGCTTCAGTTGTCTATCCAGGATTTTAGTTTGGCTACTTCTGCCTGTTGATAGGATACAATTATTGTGATGATCTCTGTAGCTGAGATAAGGTATAATCTTCATCACTCCAACTTATCTTTCATTCTGCCATAATAATTTTATTTCTAAACTATATGAAATATAGATTATACCTTGTATTTCCTTGCTTAGGAACTTTCAATGGCTCCCAAGTAAATAATTATAACTAGCAAATATTACATAGCACTTCCTATGTGCCAGGCACTAATTTTTGGGTTTTACATATATATATATTTTTTACACATATATATATTTTACATATATATTCTTTAGTGCATTATAGTTTTACATAATGATGGGATTAGTTGTCACATATTCTGAGATGCAGGTTTTACATATCTTAATTCATTTGATTCTAAACAAACAGAACTATGAAGTAGACAGTTCTATTATTTCACCCCCATTTCATAGATGAAGAAAACAAGGCGTGGTGAATTTAAGTAATTTGGAAGAACAAAAACATACAAATCGTGCTTTCTGGCCCTAGACTTTGGGCTTTTAGTCTCTACTTTATATGGATATACCTTAACTTGATGGAGTTATATCTTGATAAGGCCATTGTTAGTTTAAAATCATAAGTTAAAAATGTATTTAATATACCCAGTCCACTAAACATCACAGCTTAGTCCAGCTCACCTTAAATGTGCTCAGAGCACTGAAAATCAGTGTATAGTTGGGCAAAGTCATCCTGTGCAAAGCCTATTTTATAACAAGGTGTTGAATATCTCATGTAATTTATTGAATACTGCACCGATAGTGAAAAACAGAATGGTCGGATCCTTTTCCACCATCATAAAGTTGAAAAATCATTAAGTCACACCATCAGAGGTTGGGGACTACCTGTGCGCTTTTCTAACCAAGGAGCTGCACTGAATACAAAGCCAAGTCACCGTTCCGGAGCACAGCTTCCAACTACCCTTTGATCATGCTTCGATTCCTGCCTCATCTTGTGCCTCTTGGTCTATTGCAGATAGGGGCTCACCACACCAGACACTGTTCACTTAAATTTGCTGGGTATGTTTATGATTTTGTGCCTTCTCAGGCACAAAGATATCCCTTCTCAGGCAGGGATATCTTTCTGAATGTTTTTCATCTTTTCTTTTTTCATTCGTTCATTCCAACAAAGATTTATTTGGTAGTGCTCTATATCAGGCACTGGACTAGGGTGCTAGGTTACCACAATAATAGGCAAGTCCCTGTTGCCTGGGTCTTTCTGTTACCGAGGGGCAGTTACTGAGCAGGGCTAAAACATCATCTTCTCTACAATCTTTTGTTCTCTCTCCAATTCCAAGATTTTTCTTGGGATTCTCATAACATTTTAAAAACTTTATCACAGCACATTCTACATCATGCCTTTTAATCATGGTTGGTTGTTATGCGTGCATCTACATCTTGTAGGGAATGTGTGGGCTCATTTATGCCTGTATGGACACTCTAAAGAAGTGATTGCATTTAATGGAATGAATGAAGAAGTAAAAAAAAAAAAAAAAGCCAATATATTAGGTGGTGAGATGGGAAAGGGAGATTGTTGTGCGTTTTTTAAAAAATACCATATACATCTATTTGGGACAGTCTATGCTATTAACAACTGAATTACTAATAGAAAGAATACTAACCTTATTTATTATTTCTCTAACTGTAACTTTAAATCAAAAAGAATTTTGAATGGATAAAAAGGATCCCTGAAGCTTGCAAAGGCATTAATTATAAGAAGCAGCAATTTACATTATTTATAAGGAAGCTATTTACATTACTTAACCCTGTCAGACACAGTGGTTGCATAGCTCCATTCTTTTATCACAGTGAAAAGAATAAAGCAAAGTGACAAGGAAATAGAAAAGATATTATAATAGTTGCATCTCATTAGAATAAAGATAACATCTCTAGAATGTTTAAAAAATGCCTCAAATATAATTTAAATTGAACAAAATGGAAACTTCCATCTCACCATGATGATGATTCAGAATATAAACCCATTTAAATATTCAGACAAGCTTTCAGAAACTACTGTAAGTTAAGCATTGTTAACTAAAGTATGTGCAAAGAGAAAGATGAGTAAGAGGCAATGTTTCATAATTCAAGCATCTGAATTTAATTAGCTACATTTTCTTTTATCAGTGATTTTGAAATGTAAGTGTCTCCCACTTTGAGAAAGGTTGTTTATGAGAGCAGTCAGACCAGAGGGGAAAATACCACTTTATCTGTTTGCTTATTTTATTTATTTTATCTTCTCCTCTCTGACCACTTTAATTTAATTGAACCCTGCTGTTCCACTTTCATCAATATAATAGTTACCAGTGACAAATTATACCAGCTTTTGAGTTGACATCTGCTCTGTGACAAGGGAAATATGAGAAACGAGAAAATTTACCAAGTTGATTTTGTAAAAATGACTAAAATTTTTTAAAATGTCCCAAAGATAAATTTTCCCTCTAAGTCTAAATTCTTTAAAGTCTTAAATTTTTTTACTGCTCACCTGTAGACAAGCTGAAATCTTTGCCAATCAAATGACAATATCCTTGTATTTTGCCATGACTACCTGCTCCAATGAACAAAATCACTGTCATCTTCCTGCAAAGAATATTAGGGTACAGTACACATGACATATCACGCTAGTCTTACAAATTAGTTCAGGCCCACAGAGCCTGCAAGAAATTAGGTCAGAGCTGAAAGAAATCAGGCTGTGGTCTAATAAGCTTCTTAATCTTAAATGGAAATCAGGCTCCCAGGGTGTTAGAGTCACTGTCTTTCTTTATTTCTAAGTGTGAAAGAACTGGAAACAGCTTTTAGTGTTAAAGACCTGTTTTTCTGTTTTTTAATATGCTACCAAATACCTCTGGTCCTTCTCTAATTTTTGGCATTGCATAATTTATAAGGAATATAGGTTTCCTATTGGCTGAAGCTCAAACTTTAAATTAAAATTTAACTGTCACTGTTGCCCATAAAATGTAGGGAAAGAAGAACTTCCCTTGCCACCAAGTATTTCCCCTGAGGTCTGTAATTTCCCCCTTAGAAGTAAAGTTTCCTAAGATCCCTCTAGAAAATGCAAAAATATTTTGAGAGTTAACACTTCAGGTCATTAGTATGAATTTATGTTAAGCAATTAAGTTGTATAAAATGCACATTAATTTAGAATATAGTGATACTTAGGTGAGATGATAATAAATAAAATCATTATTAGACGCCCAATCATTTTCACAATTTCAGACCTATAGGGAAGAGATCGATCACTTACGGGTTCTTGATTCTTAAGCTGCTTATCGGATAGTTCCATCATTTTAATTTGATTAATAAGGTTCATTTTTAGGAGTCATCAATACTCATTCATTCTGAGCACAGGCTTTGAAATAAGACCTGGGCTCTTATTTCTTATTTGAAACATTTCTTATTTCTTATTTGAAATAAGACCTGCTGCTGTGGTTTTACTCTCAACTTGGCCAAACTTTCCTGAGCTGTGGTTTCCTAACCTGAAATGGAGGTACTAACAGAACCTTAATTCTGAAGTTGTTAGGATAGTTAAATGAGATAAGTAGTATTGTTTGTGCTTCGCAGGCTTATTTATAGTAACAACGTGTGACATCCGCTAATCACGACCAGCAGCCGCAGCTTCACCATCACCACTGTTGCTATGAAGTGGTCAAAATAAAAAGTATAGTCTGGATTTGTAAGGGTCAATATTAACCTGTAATAGTCACTGGCTCTCCGTTCAAAACTTTCTATTCTTATCTCACACAGCGGGGCCAACGGGCAATGGGTCAAATCACCTGTTCGGAGCGCATCCTCCCTTTCTAGACCCGGTTCTGTAGTTCTCTGCCCTCTAGGGGTCGCTGTGTTTCCCGGAAAGCGCGTGGCATGCGTGGTTGCCGGGAGACCGTCGCTAGGCGACCGCGTGTGTACACACACACCCCGCAGTCCGGCCGGGGTCGCTTCCGCATGGCGGCGCAGGGCGCCCCCTCGAGCCCCCGCTCGGAAGAGTCTCCCTCCCCTGCATCGCCGCCAGAACTGCCACCGACCCCACCTCCGACCTCGACGGCAATTTCGGAGTCGCCCGGGGAGTCGAAGGCGAGCTCCCCGAGTCCGCTGCTTCACCGGACCTGTCAGGAGGGCTCGCTGCCCGTGGCCGTGTTTTATGGGCCGTTGGACGCTAAAAACCCGCTCCTAGCCTCTTGCGAGAAGGAGATCCGGGAGTTGTTAAGCTTTGTGAAGAAAAAGAAGGCTTTAGCTTTGACGGCTGCACAGAAGCACGAATTCCATCGGCGTTGGTAAGCCGAGGCAGGGCGCTGGGGAGGGCGCCGGCGGAGGGCTGCAGGCGGTGGTGCCCTTGAATGCAGTGCTGGCTCCAGAGCCGGCTCGGCGAGGGGGGCCTGACCAGAGGGCCCAGGAGCGACAGAGCTTGGGAAGTGGAGATTCGTCGCTGTTGCCACCTGTGATTCTTGGTACTATGTGTATTGGCTACTTGTTTTGGTCAAAATAAAAATCAATACGGAAATGTTTCATAACTCACTCTTTGTTCTGTTTCTGAGTGTCTCCTAATGGTTCCTCTAGGCTAATCTTTTTTTTTTCTTCTTCTTCCTCTTCTCACTCATGGGTTTCACAACTTTTCATTTGGTGGGTGTAAAGTTTTGTATACGAAGACAAAGGAATAACTCTGAGGTGGCTTAGGTTCTTGAAGTTAGTTCTTGACACCATGAAGTATGAAGTAAGTCATCCTCTTGTTAGGGGACAGACAGATGTGAATGGTGGGCAACCAAGGTTACCCTTATGTTTTCTTTTACAAGAAGCAGTTTACCTGCAGCCTGCCCATTCCTCAGCAAACTACCTGTTACCTGCAGGAGAAATGCTGGCCCGAAATAAAGGTCCATAAGAGGAACCTAAGTTACCCTGAAAGGGAAGACTTTTGTGACCAGATCCTGAAACTCACGGAGATAAGGATAAGTCCTCCTAACCATAAAATCTGTACACATTTATGGTTAAGAATTCAATCACAACTGGTCAGCATGGGCCAAAGTGACCCATAACAGAATCTGGGACTTCAAAGTCTGATGTCATCTTACTGTCTGTCAATAGTCAAGAGGTAGACCTGGGTGGAACTCTGTGGAAACTTCTCTGGGATCCCCAATAAAACTAGAGTGCAGGAGAGGCACATGGATCCTCTCTTTCCCTTGAGAGTGTCCCTTTTCCCT
Source organism: Aplodontia rufa (assembly GCA_004027875.1). Taxonomy (NCBI): domain Eukaryota; kingdom Metazoa; phylum Chordata; class Mammalia; order Rodentia; family Aplodontiidae; genus Aplodontia; species Aplodontia rufa. Next base: position 11,913 of record PVKS010034951.1, read on the forward strand.
TTTCCATTCCCTTCAATAAACTCATTCCTGGTACTCTGAGCAACATGTCTCAGATCTTTTTGACTGGATTGCAAGAATCTGGTTTTGAAGTGGGGAAACCTTTGCACTGCCTCATTTCCCCAAAAGGTCCCACCTCTGTAACACTGAACACATGCATTTTAATTTTTTTATATTGCTGTTAGAATCACAGAGAATTTTTCTCCAGATTTTGTGACTCATCTGTGCATCTGCCTTTTTTTTTTAATTCTGTCACCATGATATTACTGTGAACTGCAAACTACCTGTTTTTAAGATTCTTTCCTGTTTATGTTACCATCTTTCTTGGTCAAATACATTGCAAATGGAACCGTTACAGATGTAGTCAAGTAACAAATACAAGAATAGTGAATAGTTTAACTTACATTTTTTTGTTCCTGATTTTAATGAAGAAATTGTTTTAACTTATATTTATTAGTCATTCATGCATCTAATGACTATTTATTGGGCACCTATCAGGTGCATTTCTAGAAACTAGGAAAATAGCAAGTTAACAAAAGATATAAAAATCCCTAACCTCATATATATTTGTGAGTATAGCCAGGCACTAAGAAAATGTGGAAGTACATTGGTCCTTCCTTATCTATGGTTTTGCTTTGTGGTTTCAGTTACCTATGGCCAACCATTATCTGAAAATATCAAATGGAAAATTCTAGAAATAAACAATGTATAAGTTTTTAAATTTACATCTGTAGGAGTGTGCTGTGATGAAATCTCACACCATCCTGTGCTGTCCCACCTAGGATATGATTCATTCGTCCCTTTATCTAGTGTATCCATACAGTAGCAACTACCTGCCCATTAGTTAGTAGCAGTCTAGGTTATTAGATCCATCACTGCGCTTGCATTCACGTAACCCTTATTTTACTTAATAATGTCTCCAAAGCGCAAAAGTAGAGATGCTGACAATTCAAATATGCCAAAGAGAGCCATAAAGTGCTTTCTTTAAGTGAAAAGGTGAAAGTTTTCAATCAGGAAAGAAAAAAAAATTGTATGCTGAGGTTGCTAGGTTGCTAAGATCTACACGACAAAAAGACATTTTGAGAACAAGACCATATTCATATTACTTTAATATAGTGTATTGATATAATTGTTCTTATTATTAGTTATTAGTTTTAATCTCTTACTGTACCTAATTTATAAGTAAAACTATCATGGCTATGTATGTATGGAAAAAAATATTGCATGTATAGGATCCAGTACAATGTGTGGTTTCAGGCACCCACTGGGGGTCTTGGAATGTATCCCATGAGGATAAGGGAGGACTACTGGAAATATGTTTTATAAGGAGGTAAATGCTAGAGAGAAAAATAGAATGGGGAATGGGATTGGAGGATATTGAATAAATTTTGCAACTTAAAATGCGCTGACCTGGCTCATAGTCAGGGAAAGTCAGGAAAAGTGGCCTTTAAGAAAACTGAAGAGGTATGGGAGCAGCTAATGAAGATTTCTGTGCAGAGTGGCCACACAGGGAAAATGGCAAGTGTGAAGGAAGTGGGGTGGGACTGTGAGTGTGGGAAGAGCAGGTTTCAGGTAGAAGGTAGATAGATGATGGGATTTAATTTCAGGTACATTGAGATGTGCTTTAGTCAGTTTTTTTGCTGCTGTGATCAAAAGATCTGACAAAGAACAATTTTAGGAGGATAAGTTTATTTTGGGGCTCATGGTTTCAGAGGTCCAGTCCATAGATGGCTGACTCCATTCCTTGGCCTGAAGTGTGGTGGAACATCATGGCAGGAGGGTATGTTGAAGGAAAGCAGCTCAGGACATTTCCAGGAAGCAAAGAGAGGGCTGTTCAACAAAGACAAAATATATGTCCCCCAAAGATTCACCAAGGACCCACATCTTCCAGCCACACTCTACCTGCCTAGAGTTACCACTCAGTTAAAGCCCTATGGGGAGATTAATTCACTGATTGGGTGAAGACTCTCATAACCCAATCATTTCACCTGTAAACATTCTTGCATTATCTCACACATGAGCTTTTGGGGAACACCTCACATCTAAACCATAACAAGATGTAATAGCTCATTTAGGTAGAGCTATTATTAAATAATTGGACTTTTGAACTTAGAAGTCAGAGGAGACACACATTTGGGATTTGTCAACTTATTAATTATATTTATTTTATATATTTTTTTAAAAGAGAGGGACAGTAAGAGACAGAGAGAGAGGGAATCAATTTTTATTTAGTTTTTCATGTGGTTTTTGTTGCTCTGACGTTTAGTTGTGTACGTGGTGCTGGGGTTGGAACCCGCATACTCCCACATGTCAGGCAAGCACCACAACCCCCGAGCCACTGCTCTAGCCCCTGTTAATGATATTTAAATCATGAACACCTGATGGAATAGCTAAGGGAGTGAGTCTGCAGAAGAGGAGAGTGAAGGACTGAACTCCAGGGATGCTCCTATATTGATAAGCAGGGGTGAAAAGCTTGCCGAGACTAAGAAGGAGTATGAGGGCCAAGAAGGTATGAGGAAAACCATGTCTCATGTATTGCAAGCAGGGAGAGAAAGTTTTCAAGGGTAAGCAGTGATTGACTTGGACCATTGCTGGTGGGTCAAGGAAGATGAGACCCAAGAACTGACCAAGGAGCGCACAGTACATGCCCAGTGTACAATTGTATTTAAACAGTGTCTATCTGTGCTTTATCTCACCATCTCCACTACCCACATTCTAGTCCAGATCATCACATTTCACTTTTCCCCTGTAGCCACTCTGTCTCAAGTTCATCCTTCACAGAGCAATCAGGGTGTTCTTTATTAATTCATCATCTACTCTTAGACATCTAAAGTTTTTCTATTGCTTACCATTGCTTTTACAATAAAATTAAGCTGTCTCAGATATGCTCCTTGGTCTAAGGATCTTGGCCTGCCTGCCTTTCTTGTCTCTGCTCATCACTTCTCAGAGCCTTTATATTTGCTGTCTCTTTTGTCTGAAAGGTTATTCCTCTTGCTTTTGAAGTATTTTGGCTCCTTTTCTTCTTTTAGATTTCAGCTCATTCCTAAGAGAAGTTTTTCCTATCTAATCCAGATTTGCCTATCATCCATCTATCTATCTATCTATCTATCTATCTATCTATCTATCTATCTATCATCTATCTGTCTAATCTATTTGTTTTATTGTGTATTGCCTGTCTCCTCTCTTAGAATGTAAGCTTCCTGGTGACTTGGGATAGTGGGTCTGGTTTTCATTGTTCTACCTCCCTTGGGGTAGAACCTACCTTTGGGGTTGGGATTTTCAATAAATATTTGGTATTGCAAGAATTCAAGGATTATTATCCCTGTATTCTTAGTAATTATGAATGCTATGTATAGGAAAATGTCCTGGGCCAATCTGTAAGGACACTGTCCTATCATTAAACAGATTATAAGATGATAATAAATATTAGAGACTGATACAGACCTTAACAATCCAACTTCTCACATAGTTTTGTGAAAAAACTTTTTATTGAGTGTGTGTTATGTTCCAGGCACTAAGTTATTCACTGATTGCACAGTGGTGAACAAAATCGATATAGGAATCTGTGTTCATGGAGTTTATAGACTGGAGACGGAGATAGATTTTCAATGAGTCATTAATTCAGCACAAAAACAAATGCTATGAAATAACTATTGGGCATTTATATGTGCCAGGCATTGGAAAGGCACTGGGGATGTAGCAGTGAACCAGGCACAAAATTCCTATACTCTTGGAACTTAGATTCTAAGGTAGACAATAAATATACCAAATAGATACACTTTATGGTAACCTAGAAATTGATGACTCCTGGGGAGAAAAGGAAGGAGAGAGGTTATGGATTTGGAATAGGAGTTTGCAGTTTTCAGTAAGGTGGTCAGAGTAGATGACATTTGAGTGGAGGCTTAAAGAGAACAGGGTAATGACCTGCTTTCAAACGAATGGTAGGAGAGTTGTCATTAAGCTGGTATTAAGAAGAAGGCCTGGGAGTTGACCAGGCAAATGGAGAGATAAATGGGAATAAACATGGAGGAAGATCCCTGGCAGAAAGTAGCCAGGTCCTTTTGAGGAACACAATGAAGACCATTTAACAGAAACAGTGAATGAGATTATAAGAATAGACAGGGCTTTGGAATGTTTTAGAGTCTATTTGAAAGACTTTGCATTTATCCCAAATACAGTGGGAAACCTTTAGGAAGTTTTTGGCAAGAGATTAACCTTATGTAATTTTTGTTTTAAAATATTGTTTTAATGATATGTCCAAATGGAGCAAGAATGGTGGCATGGAGACCCACTGGGAGTCCAGGAGGTAGGAGTTGCTTTTATGACATATTTGTCAGGTAGCTGTTTTTTTTAAATCAAAGCTTGTTACTTCTTATAAGAATTTTAATAAACATTAAAATTCAAAGTACCTAAAACATGAATTCTGATTGTATCAGCAATAGCATTAAATAAGAGTATGAACATTTTTTTAAAAAATTGCTTTTGTTATAAAGATATAAAATTTAGGTATTCTGTTTATACAGTCTCGGTTTTCTATTTTAGAACATTCTAAATATCCAGCTGCAGCTTCAATGAATTAGCAATGCAAAGTTTTTAACATTCTCTTCTTAAATAATGTGTATTCTATAGGGTATCTTATATATTTTTGTTTAATCATTATGTAAGCTATTATTAATGAGTAGCCTTAGTTTGAACTTAACATTCACTAAAAAAGAAAAACAACTTTTTTCTTGTTATATAACCTTGATTGATTTGCTAAAGCTGGTGTTTTTCTTTTATGAGTAACAAACCTAGTCATCATTACCTCATCTGGAAGATTTGGAAGCATTAACTATTTAATCCACATAATTTAAGAATTGTAGCAAGACTGGGTATATTTTTTGAGTTCATTATGTTTACTCTAATCCTGAGGCATTACATGAAAAAGCAAATCCAAATAAAAATGAACAAGCAAAGTATTTTTCCCTTTTTAAACTTCCACGGTTTATATTTGTCACATTATTTGTTTGCATGGTTATTTATTCCTGGTACATATATATATATATATTGTTCTCTATTCCCAAATATTATTAATCAGTTCATAAAGGCTGGAGTACTTTGTGTCCTTCACTCAATTACTCAACCGATATCATTAAATTACCCAAATGAATGAATTGAAGGTTCTGTAGAGGTTGTTTCATTAACATTCCGGCATGTATATCAGATCATTCTTCAGTCCTTAAATTTAGATCCCTGTGTGTATTAGATCAGGCTGCCATAACAAAAATAGCATAGACTGGGTGGCCTAAATAACAGAATTGTATTTTCTTAGACTTCTGGAGGCAAAAAGTCGCAAATCAGGTTACTCAAGTTATTTTCAGGGTTTCTGATAAGGGCTCTTTTCCTGGCTTGTGGAAGGCTACTTTGCCTTCACATGGCCTTTCCTCAGAGCAAGCATGGAGAGAGTCTAGACTCATACACTCCATCTCCCCATGCCTCTTCTTTTAAATTTTCACATATTTATTACTGAACCAACTGAAATCGGTATTATAGCACCTTCATAGCTAAAGAAAGACCAGATTACAGATAAATATGTCCAACTGTCCAGAGAGTGGTGACATTTTCAGCTTAATATGATAAAATAATCATGAACTTGATGCAGCAGAAATATGTGAGGCATTTCATGTGTAATTCTTTATAGACCCAGCTTGGTTCTCCTCTGATGTCTCCTCTTGGAGTTGTAACTGATTTTATTACCAGTTCTCATATGAATCCATTGGAGAATCGGACGATTTTGCTTTTGTTTCTTGACCAGTTATCACTTAATCCTGAAAGTCCCGTGAGAAGTCTTGGCAAGGAGCAGAAAGAAATACTAAATATTTAACCTAGGGTCATTAATTTCATTAGCCTAGGGTCTGACCTTCATGACCTCATTTAGTCTCAATTGGCCCATTCCAAATATAGCCACAATTGGGGTTAGGGCTTCATGAATTTGGAAAAGGAGGACATAAAGATTCAGTCCATAACTCCTTCATTTTCTAGAAATTTATGAGATGAGATTAGACAACTGTTAAAAGGAAATTTGGATTTTTCCTATAGGCATTTATAAATTTCAAGAGAGAGGGAAGGAGTGAATGCTATCCACATTAATTAATGAAATAATCAATGATCTGCTATCCTGATAACTCTGGCTAGAAACTATTTTGAGAATACTGTATGATTTGTTTAGGTTTCACTTGATGGAAGTATGCATAATTTGAAAATATTGACTGTATATTTGAGCCCTTGAGCTCTTCATAGAAAGGAATAAAATAAGAACAATAAAAATTTCCCTAACTATCCATTTGTTCATTCATTCATTATTTCTTTTTTAAAGAGAGAGAAAGGGAGAGAGTAATAGAGGAAGAGAGAAAAAGAGAATCAATTTTATTTATTTTTTTCATCCGGCCTTTGTTTCTCTGACACTTATTTGTGTATGTGGTGCTGGGGTTTGAACCTGGGTCCTTGTGCATGCCAGGCCAGCTCTCCAATCACTGAACCACCACTCCAGCTCCACATCCATTCTTTCAACAAGTATTTGTTGAGAACCTACATGTATTATGCATTCATTATTCTTGTGGCTGAGTGATGAATGCTATCATTGAGGTCCTTGTCCTCAAGCTTATTTTTATTTCCCATCTTATGGTTATTTTGCATCTTGCAGTTGTGAAAATAATTGGAAAAAAAAGAAGCATGTAGGCAAAAGGTCCAAACAGCCAAAACAATATTGAACAAAATTGGAGGACAGACACTGCCCTAGCTCAGTGTTTAAATGAAGCCATAGCAAATGAGACAGTGTGATATTGGTGAAAGAATAGACAAATAAATAAATGGGATATAATATATAATATTAGACTGGGTGTTGTGGCACATGCCTGTAATGCCAGCGACTTGGGAGCCTGAGGAGGAGAATCACAAGTTCAAAGCCAGCCTCAGCACTTAGTGAGGCCCTAAGCAACTTAATGAGTCCCTGCCTCAAAATAAAATATAAAAAGGGTTGAGGATGTGGTTCAGTAGCGCCTCTGGGTTCAATTCCCAGTACCACAAACTAAACAAAACAAAACCAACCGAACAAACAGAAACAAATGTGATATGAGTGCTAAAGAGGAAACCATGAAAAAACATGGAGGAAACTTAGATGCACATCATTAAGTCAAAGAAGCCAATACATGCAGGAAGCTACATACATGCAGGAAAAGGGAAAACTATGGAGACATAAAAATAAGGGAGGAAGGAAGTAAAGGTGGAGCACTGGATTTTTAGGGCAGGGAAACTGCTCTCTCTGATATAGTAATGGTGGATATGTCATAACATTTATCCAAACCCAGCAAATGCACAACACCAGGAGTGAGCCCTAGTGTAAGCTACGGATCTTGGGGGAATGTGTCAGTGTTGGTTCATCGCGTGTAACAAGTGTACCACTCTGGGGGGTGGACGTTGATAATGTGGGAAGCTGTGCCTGTGTGGGGCAGAGGGTGTGTGGGTGTTGTGGCTCTCACTTTCCTCTCAATTTTGCTGTCAACCTGAAACTGCTCTATTAGATAACTGTCAGTAATGTTGGCCATATTTAGATACAAATTCCTCTTTCACAAAGCAGTCTTTTAGAGGCACGCCCCACCTCACTCCTGAGGCAGCACGTAATCAGTGCCCTGGCGCAGCCGCAGTAAGCATTTCCTCACCACACCTGGGCCAGCACCTAATCAATGCTGTGGCGCAGTCTCAGTTTCAAATTCCCTCGCCCAACCCCAGTTCTCGCGAGAGAGCCACAAGAGCTAATAAATTCGCCCACTGCAGGCCACATGTTGCTGTTCTCTCTGGTCTGGGAGCAGCTATCTTGTCTCCCTCCCTTAATAAAATCTCTTGTCTCAGCTACCAGGGGTCAGAGAGTGTCCAACATGCTCTAAAAGTAAAATGTGTGCAAACTGCATGTAAAAGGCTTTAATCAATATTCGGCACATAGAAAGCAACACTTTTAACCACACATTTGTTATTAATAATTAGACATTAACAGTAAGACACATTGGAAAAGACTCAGCACAAGGTTAAGTATTAGAGATTGCTTGCTAATTAATCAAAATTTCCAGCTGACTTTGAAGATATCATTTTGTTTTGTGATTTTTTTTTTCAGTGCCTCCTCTTTGTTCAATATCTGGACCAAATACGCCCACAGGCTGCCAGCTGACTATTACAGTGAAAAGCTTCTGAAGGTTGGAGACAGCCTTTGTCAAATGAAAGTAAGTGCCTCTGGAGAAAAGAGCCAAAATGAAACTTATGTGGCTAATTATTACTTGCTTTGATACCATTCCCATTATACATACTTTTTTTTTCCTAATAAAAAAGAAACAGCCTGTGAATACATAAAAATTTTAGTGAGGCCTAGAACCAAAAACGTGTTTGCCTTTTAATTGTGTAGTTGAAATTCTCCAGGGGTGAGAGGTTCCTGAAAGGGCCGGAACCTGGCAGGGATGGGAAGGCGCTTAGCTGGTCTAACAGAGGGTGTGGTAGGCACACAACAGGAAGTGCTGAGTCATCATGTTCCCACCTTA
>PVKS010034952.1:0-20468 GCA_004027875.1 Aplodontia rufa
GGGCTTCAGCCAGGCCTTCTGGTCCTGTTTCCACCCTTGATCTCTGCTGCTTCCGGGCGGAGCTGTTAGAGCTTGCTTTGCAGTCCCAAAGAGGTCTTGCCCTGCTCAGGCGGGCTTGACGTGCGGTAACTAGTTCGCAGATGTAGTACGGAGGCTTGCTCCCCTCTCACGTCCTTGCAGTTCCCGCATCGCCTCCCCTGCGCAGACCGCTGCTCTGTGCTTATTACGAAGCTCTATCCAGTCATTGATCCTGCCGCCAGACAGTGCACAGGTCCGGGAGGTGTACTCGCCAGTACGCTGTCTTTAAAGCTGTGCGGGATTTTTCCCCCCTGCAGAAGGGACTCTGGCAGGCGGGAATGTAGGCTGGAGAGTGCAAATGCCTGCCAGCGGACCAGCCAGCGGGCGCCGCCGCGGGTGCGCGGGACAAAGAATCCCTGTTCATAGGTCTCTATTCCCCAAAACCAATGCTGAGATCAGAACTGGTGATTCATAATGCCATTTCCCAAAACGCACCTTAAAAAACTGGTGAGAAGCCCGAGATATCCTGATCAGTCACGGGGGTGCAATGGAAGCCTTTTGTCTTCAGATCGCCATCTTGAAGAGTCTCCCTACACTTATTTTCTTTATCCTTATACCAAGTAAATAGTAAAGGTAATAGTAATCTGTGGGCTATTCTTTCATTTGACACAGCGAGTTGACTAAGACACTCTGTTGCTTTGCTACTTTAAATAGTACATACGCATAAAGTGAACTCCAAAGATCTGAATCAGTCTTAGTACAGGTCATCTGGAGACATGAATCTGAATGTATAACCAAGCAAGGTCTTTCCCCTTCACTAATAGAATCCTTGTAAACTGAGAAAAGAGAATACATATAGTACAGACAGAATAATTGTTTTAAAAATTTTTAATAAGGGGACAAGTTGTATAAAGTAACGTTATGAAATGTATTTGATCCTAAGCCATAGTTACTCCACCCATGTCTCTTGATTCTTCTATAACAGATAAAAATGTCCATATATATATGTGTGTATGTGTGTGTGTGTGTGCATTTGTGTATATGTATGTATGTATATATTTATATGATCATTAAATTTCCTGATTTAAATGATTGCATAAATACTATTTGACTTCTTTGGGGGCAGGTAAAGAGCATGTTATATTGTTAATTGTCTCCCTAAATCCCTCCCTATCTTTCCTCCTTCTATATAGTCAGAATATTTAAATCCCCTGAAAATAACTCCTATGCTGAATTGCTCACTCCTAGGGTCATTATATCAGGAGTCCTTTGGGAAGTGTTAAATCATTATAGATCTCCTATAAATGGTATTAGTACACTTATAAAAAGGATACCCTTTGCCACTTTGCCATGTGGGTTAGAGTGGGATAGCTATGTATGAGGAAGTAGGCTCCCATTAAATACCAAATATGCTGCACCTTGATCTTGATCCCAGACTCCAGGACCAGGAAAAATAAACCGTTTTAATTTGAATCAGCCAGTATGAGATATTTTCTTTTAGTAGCCCGGATGCACAAAGACCACACATCTGTGATGCAAATTTGAGCAATGATTATGTGGGCAGGATGGAGCTATATGAGTTTTGCTTCTCAACAGCAAGTATAGTTAATGTGAGCATTTTAACAGTGTATTATGTTAGAGTGGATAAATTGGAATTTACACCTTTTTTATGATGTTACCTGATCAAGAACTAGTAACTTTTAACAAAATATTTGTCCAAAAGGTGAAAAATTGAATAGTCAAATCCACATCTCTGTTATTCCATTTCAACCTGAAGCTTTTACTGAGTTTTCCCATAGTACCACATATATTTGCCAATGAATCTCATGAAGATTAATCAAATCAGTAAATGATGATATTAGAAGCTATGCTATTTTCTAATTGATAATACCTTGGTCTGAGGTATAAAATGATTCACATGTACTGGATCTCTGAATTCTACCAATCATAGCTCATTATTGATGATAAATCAAGGTACACATGAGAATTAACATCTGTTTTTAAAATCTGAGTTTGGAGAGAGGTTTTCCCATCTACAAATGCTTTTTAGTTACTGTGCCTAATATAAAGAAATATTTAGCTTATTAACTCTGATTTTAGATATGTAGATTAGGTATATCCATCAATATTTAAGTTTCAAAAATATATCCATTAGTGGTAAAACACTGAGGTTGAAGCAAACTAAGGGTGTATATTGACAGAAATAATGTTTATATATTTCACATTTGGCACAACAAATGACAGCTTCTAGAGCATATGAAAATGAGCTCCCAAAAGTACAGAAGTGATTCTGTCAACATGTGCCAAACTACACACACACACACGCACGCACGCACGCACAAACACACACACATATGTGTTTGTTACTTTGATGATCTCTTTTACAAATTAAAAAAACTTTTTTATTATCATATTTGCAATATTATTAAACGACAAAGTCTATTGAGGACAAATGTAGAGGAAAAGGTTTGACATTAAATAAAGCTTAGACTTTTTGTTGTTGTTTACTGAATAACTTCAGAAAGCTTTAAAATACACAAAAGGTTTTTATTTGGTTTTTTGTTTGCTTTTTATTTTTTTTAAGAGAGGGAGAGAGAAGAAGAATCAACTTTATTTTTTAATCTGGTTTTTGTTACGCTGACACTTAATTGTGTATGTGGTGCTGGGGTTTGAACCTAGGACCTCCTACATGCAGGAAAGCTCTGTAACCACTAAGCCTCTGCTCCAGCCTCTGATGATGTTTTCTGAGTAATCAAATGGTACATACTCAAATGCATTCCCTAATAGACAGACTCCATACTTTTCAGCAGGAAAGCAAATCCAAGGCCCATCTATTTTGGGGGGCTACCCTAGTGAGGGACATACTTTGTCACTAGAGTGAGCCAATGAGGAGAATAAGGATTCCAGAGTCAGGTGGAGGCAGTCCTGGAAATCCTGAGTGGACATTAGGCTGTGTACCAGCACTCTGCCTGCTTTTCCCTGGAGAGCCAATAGAAGTTATTAAGCTTATCTCTAGCAGGACAGAAAGAAAGTCAGCTCTCTTTGTCCATGGGTGGAGAGCTAAAAGCCAAGAAATTTTACCATTCCCATATAAAGTAAGTTGTCAATATGCAGGGGCCTGGAGTGGAAGAATTAATTCAGATGTATAGTGTTCCATTGCATGCACCAAAACAAAGTCACATGAGGGGCCTAGGTGATGCACCTGTCAGTCTGAAAAGGAAGGTTAGTTGTGGAGCTTGGGAGGTTGTAGCACCACATGGGCATGATGTACAGTTTTGAAAGGGGAGTGTTTGAGATCATAAAAGGGAAGGAATAGGAGAATAGAAATAGTTGCAGGAACAGATAGATTTATTCAGGTGTAAAGTCAGAGAAAGTTCCTTGCAAGTGATGGTTAAGGTATGGGATGGGGTGAGGGCCAGTGAAAATTGAAGCATCTCATTGGAGAAATGAGATAAGAAATAGTTGGTATCTGGGTAAAATGCAAGTATAGATTGACATCTAAGTGTCTTTGGAATTGGGGAAAGCTTGGAGATCTTCAATTTGAGACGTCCAGTTGAGGAGACTTTGAATTGTGATCTTGAGGATGATGAGGAAGTAATCACATGTGGGCATAAAGGAGATTGTGAGTTTTTGGGATAGGGCTGTAAATTAGAAATATAAAACCAGCCTGGAAAGTCATCAAGTTTAGCTCCTGTTGGGGTGGCTGGAATGACTCTAGAATGAACTTTCCACTTAGGTGAAAGAGTTGAAGATAATGCCCCTGGTGGGTGAGACTAAAACTAGGTCTCCTGGTTGTACCTTCTGATTAGTCGGAGAGAGTTGTCATGGTCAGATTTTGTGTACATGAGATCATAAGTAGGTTCAAAGATGATGAAGTAAGGGAAGGGTAGAATGGCTGGGGTTAAAGGAATATCTGAAGGAGATAACCCTGGGGCAAGGGACACCAAGGCAAGCATAGTAGCCACACTATTTTACAAAAATAATAGCAGACTTCCCCCAGAGTGGGAGAAAGGGACACAGCCAAAGAAACAGTTATGTTTGCCCTTCTTTTTTTGTTTTAATTTTTTGTCAGAAATTTATTTATTGAGCAATTAAACAAGCTTCTAATGAAATTATATAATATATATATATAAATTCTGAAAATTATATTTACCGCCAAAGTGACCCCCAAATTTCCTACCCTTATCCCTCCCCCCTTCCCCACACATCTCTACAAATGCCTTAGGTTATATAACATTATACATTATCCAGATTTAAAACATGAGAATAAACCTCCTTTCCCATTGGCCAGGATCTAACTCTAGCCTCCATAGGTGAGTGAAAACATTCAACCCTTGGTTCTCTGGGTTATACTGATTTCACTAAGCATAATTTCTTCCAAAACCATCCATTTACCTTCAAATGCTGCAATTTCATTGTTTCTAATTGCTGAGTAAAATTCCATGGTATATATGTATCACAGTTTTTGGATCCATTCATCCAGTGAGGGACATCTGGGTTGTTTCCATAATTTAGCTATTATAAATTGAGCTGCTATGAATATTGATTTTGCTGTTTCACTGTAGTGTGCTCACTCCAAAATCCCTGGAAAAATACCCAAGAGAGGAAAAGCAGGATCATTTAGGGGGCTCATTCTTAGTTTTTTCAGGATTCTCCACACTGCCCTCCAGAGGAGGTGTACAAATCTGCAGTTCCACCAACAGTGTGCTAGTGTGCCTATCTCTCCACAACCCCTCCAGCATCTATTATTAATTTCTTCATCTTTGCCAATCTGACTGGTGTTAGGTGATATTTTAATGTATTTTCATTTTGCATTTCTCTGATTGCTAGTGATTTAGAGCACTTTCTCATGTATTTCTTGGCTTGATCAATGTCCTCTGTTGAGAAGTTTCTATTTAGGTCTTTGGCCCATTTACTGATTGGTTTGTGTTTTTGTAGTTGAGATTCTTGAAGATTTTGTAGATTCTAGATATGAGGCTCCTGTCAGCCCATTATTATCTCCAATTGTGTAGGAAACCTCTTGAATCTTTTATTTGACAGTGCAAAAGCTTTTTAGCTTTATGGCATCCCAATCACTGATTTTTGACTTTTCTTCCTTCACTTTAGGAGACATGTTGAGAAAGTCTTTGCCTACTCCCAAATGCTGAAGGGTTGGAACTAATTTGTCTTCCATCAGTTGCATGATAGCTGGTTTAATTCCTAGCTCCTTCATCCATTTTATTTGATTTTTGTGCAAGGAGAAAGATAGGGGTCTAATTTCAACTTTCTGCAAGTGGCTGTCCAGTTTGTCCAACATCATTTGTTGAAAAGGCTGTTTATCCTCCATGTAATATTTTGTTCACCTTTGTAAAAAATCAGTTGTTTAAAGATTTGAGGGTTTGTTTCTGAGCCTTCTATTCCATTCCATTGGTATTCTTTCCTATCTTTATATCAGTACCATGCTGTCTTTGCTACTACAGCTCTATAGTATAGTTTTAGATCTGGTATTGCTAAACTGCCTGATTCATATATCTTGCTGAGTACTGTTTTGGCAATTCAAGGTTTCTTATTGTTCCAAATGAATTTGAGAATTGCTTTTCTATGTCTGTAAAGAAAGGCATAGGTATCTTAATAGGGACTGCATTAAATCTATATACAGCTTTTGATAGAATGGCCATTTTTATTATATTAATTCTGCCTAACCAAGAGCACGGGACATCCTTCCATTTTCTTAGGTCACATTGGATTTCATTTTTCAATGAAAAATAATTTTCATTGTAGAGATCTTTGATTTCCTTGCCCTTTCTATAGGAAGTTGACCCTTCAATTGGTCATCGTCTCCCTTCCCCCAAACCTAGGACCTGGATAAGGGAAATTCCAGTTGGGTCCGGCCTTTGGTTTGCACCTTGGGGCATCAGTAGAAAGAACTTGTCTCCTTGCAGACACTCCCATATGCTAAACATCTGGACCCAACTTGCCAGACCCTTCCTACCAGCAGTAGGGAATGTCAAATTGATCTTGAAAAAACCAGTTTTCCCTTGACTGAATTGAACATTCTAACTACCCCCTCAACTGTATCTCTATATACTTCTAATAAAAAAAGAGAGACAGTGAGTTGGGGGCTGGAGCGGTGGCTCAGAGATTTCGGCGCTTGCCTAGCAAGGACGAGGACCCAGATTCAAATCGCAGCACCATGTACACAACTAAGTGTTGGAGCAACTAAGGCCATGTGAAAAACTAAATAAAGTTGTTTCTCCCTTTCTCTGTCTCTCTCACTGTACCTCTTTCTTAAAAAAAAGAGACAGTGAAAGAGAGAGAGAAAGAGAGAAACAGAGAATCAATTTTTATTTAGTTTTTTATCTGGTTTTCTTTGCTCTAACACTTAGTTGTATATGTGGTGCTGGGGTTGGAAACCAGATATTCATGGATGCCAGGCTAGTGCTATAACCACTGAGCCACCACTTCAGCCCCTAAAGCTGTTAGTTTTAATATTTAAATTATTTTACTTGGTGTATAAGAATGGTTCTCAACCAAATAGGATTAGATCGTATAGTAAATTCACTTTAGAAAGATCACTATTTCTTGGCCTCCCTATTCAGAGCCCTTGCTAGACTGTGTAGAGCTGGAAAGCCTGAAAATGGCATTTTACTACAGGACCCAGAGGGGAGGAGACAGGGTTATAATAGGTTACAGGCATGACTTTCGGAGTCACCAAATAATTGAGATAGGAAGCATGTAGTTTGAGAAGCATTTCTGAGCAACCTGGCTAAACATGGAACCTGGTGGCTGCCTCGGATGTCCAGCCTACTGTAGCATGACAGTGTTACCAGAAGGACTGTCAGACTATAGGTTCTGGGGTTGGTCAAAACCCTGAAGTTTCTCCTCAGAATAATGGCTGTATAAAATAATTAACAACTGTGTAGAGAGACACGGTTCTTCTCAGCTCCAACATTTCTATTATCCAAATTGATCTTACCAACATTAGCACAAATTGAAATAAAGAAAAACAAAGGAACTACTTGTTTTGGCTGGTTAGGCAGGGTGGATTCCTGAGATGGAGGAAATAGGCTGTTTCAGTGTGGGGATTTCAGGTAAACCTTAGGGCCTACATGCCTTAGTTAAGTCAACCTAAAGTATTGTTGAGCACCAGGTCTGTGCCACAATTGAGGAAGGAACATTAATGACATCTAATTGGTAGAGGATATGAATACTGTCAAAATTCCAACAATAAACTGTAAGTCCCCGTGATTGATAATTTTATGTGCCCACCTGGCTGGGCTGCAAGGTATCCCATTAAATATTTCAGTGTATGCTAACGGGGATATTGCTGATTAATGAAAAACATTTGAATTGCTGGACTGAGTAAGATTAATTGTCCTCCCCAACGTAGGTTTGCCTTATTCCTTGAAGGAATAAATAGTATAAAAGGAAGTGTACAAATTCTTTGCTTCTGCCTGACCACCTTTGAGATTGTACATCAGTCTTTTACCTCACAATGACTGAGATGGGAATTTGAAATTCTCAGTCTATATAATGACATGGACCAATTCTTCACTATTGATCTTGGCGCTTTCTGAATATAATTTTTGGAAAGTTATAGAGAGTTAGTTAGAGTATTCTCACATTCTTTCCAATTTCTCTTTTTTAACTGAATTTTGAAAACATGTTTTGGAAAGAATAAGCAGGACCATATGGTGGGCTCATCCCTAGTTTTTTGAGGATTCTCCACACTGCTTTCCAGAGGGGCTGTACTAGTTTGCATCTCCACCAACAGTGTGTTAGCATGCCTATCTCTACACAGCCCCTCCAGCATCCATTATTGTTTATTTTCTTCATCTTTACCATTCTGACTGGCGTAAGGTGATTTCTTAATGTGGTTTTCATTTGCATTTCTCAGATTACTAGAGATTTAGATCACTTTCTCATGTATTCGTTGGCTTGATCAGTGCCCTCTGTTGAGAAGTTTCTATTTAGCTTTTTGGCCCATTTATTAATTGGGCTGTTAGTGTTTTTGTAGTTGAGATTTTTGAGGATTTTGTAGATTGTGGATATGAGACCCTTGTCAAAGGAATCATAGCCCATGATTGTCTCCATTTCCGTAGGAAACCTCTTGACTCTTTTGATTGTCTATTTCACTCCTGGGAATCTTTCCAGGGGATTTAGAATCAGCACATTATAGTGACACAGCAATATCTATGTTCACAGCAGCTCAATTTACTATTGCTAGGCTATGGAAACAACCCAGATGTCCCTCGCTGGATGAATGGATCCAAAAACTGTGGTACATTTATACCATGGAATTTACACAGCAATTAGAAACAATGATATTGCAGCCTTTGAAGGTAAATGGTTGGCTATGGAAGAAATTACGCTGAGTAAAATCAGCTTAACCCAGAGAACTGAGGGTCCATTGTCTCCACTCATCTGTGGAGGTTGGGACTAGACCCTGGCCAGTGAGAAAGTTGGTCTATTTTCATGTGTTAAATCCAGATAACATGTAATGCTATATATACAACATAATCCTTTTTTAGAGATATTGTGGGAAGGGGAAGGGAGAGATAAGGGTGGGTAATTGGGGGGACTCTCCTGGGGGTAATTGTAGCATCTAGAATCTATACACATTTTATATTATTTTATTAAAAACTTGTATGGTTGTTCAAAAATAAAAAAAATAAAAAAAAGAAAATAGTAAGCAAATGAATTACAGTATAAGATGTATGTGTGTGTGTGTGTGTGTGTGTGTGTGTGTGTGTGTGTGAAATAATATTCTGGCTGGAAAAATCATAGACTAAAACTATTTCAAGTGATTAGGAAATATGATATTGATCCTCTTTGAAAGCACACACAAAAATTATGATATTAATCCTCTTGAAAAGAAGAAGTAAACAATTAGTGAAGATGGCCTTCATTATCCCCTTGCTGGCTGACCATGCCCATAGTTATAGAAGCTGTAATTTATTTTTCTGAACTCATTATTGGAGAAATACTAGGTCAGACTCTGTTTTTGTACATGGCATGACCATTACCCTTTTCTATAGTCAGTTTCTCAGACTGGACACAGTGGTCAGTCCGCTGAGATTCTAGAGCACTTTGTGCATCAGACCACTAATCCAATATTGTCATCTTCAATTAAAAACCCAACAAATTGAAATTCTCAGAAGGTGTTAAAGAATATTCCTGCCTGTATTATAACCTCACATAAAAAGCACAACAGATATAAAAACAATTTCTTCCTATGCATTTATAGGTGATCCAAATAAAAATATTCTATAAGTATCTTAGTCTGAGAAAACTTTGACTTTATCCATCTTCAGGGCTACATGGGGCTGGATTTATTGAATCTACTGCCATCCTTTTCCCTAAAACTTCCTATTTTGAATTTGCAAGAAACAGGGAAGATGACACACACTGAGATAAGCAGCATCATTGTTCATAACTGGCAGGTTTCTGTTGAGTGTCATAGCCCTTAAATCTAATACAACAAACAAAAGATATAGGAAGGATTTCTTATTCCCAGAAATTAAATTAATGAACATTTGAGCTCAATGAAAAGTAGTTAGAGCTCAGAGCAATAGAAACTAACTGCTTTTTCAATGGATTAAGCAATAGGGAGTTCAAAGGGCCTTGAAAGAGTACAGGATTGCAATCTGAGAGTTCCAAGCATTGGCAAGGAAAAGATCTGAGGAACCTTGAAAATGCCAACAGGAATGCCTTGACAAGGAATATAGGATGGTTAGATATATAGCAATATGAGAGCATACTACTGCTTAAGAACAGTGTGTTGAAGAAGGAAAATCAGTAGAGTATTTATAACATTCTAGGGACTGAGCTGGGTAACTTTGAGACTTTTTCCCTAGGTGAAGTACTAATGGAACATGAGCAGAATTTGTGTACTGAGAGGTTTGGATAGAAAAGCCCAATAAGATGAGTGGGCTTGAAAAAAGATTTGAGTCCAAATTCTCAACCATGACCATGTAAGTCATTTTAGTTGGTCCACAGATTTAAGAGTTTTGCTTTCTGGGAGCAAGTACATGTTTAAAAATCAGCTAATTTATTTTTGCCTGTTACAAAATTGTTTACAAAAGAAACAGGAAAATTTGGCTCAGAATGGTTTACTCAGATAGCTGAGCTTGTTTTAGTACTCAGAATAAAGAAAATTTATAGCTATTTCCTATTTTATCAAGAATGCATCAGTACTAGAAGAGAGTCCCATAAAACAAAATCAAAGTAACCAATACTGAATTTTTTAAAATCAGCTTTCCCCCCTTGTATTTAAATGTAGAAATATCTCTTATTTTTTATTTGTTCAGATATCATGCCTCCTCTGTGACACCACCATACTAAAGATAGAAATAAGCATATACATGTATATTAATTTCTGAAACTTCTGAGTTTCTCTGCCTGCCTGGGAATAGTTGGGCTTCTCATGGGAGTTGAGTGTTCCCAATTGCATTGGTATTCCCCTTATCCCTTCTTCTCCTTCATGCTTCCCTGCCTTCTCCCCACACCATCATAGTTATGGATCTCCTACCTTATGTGAAATTTTAACTATGGTGAGTTTATTACTTAAACTTTGTTAACTTTCATTTTGCCTTAGATTTTACTGTAGCTTCTACATATGAGAGAAAACATTCAACTCTTAAGTTTCTGTGTTTGGGGTATTTCACTCAGCATAATTTTTTCCATCCCCATTCCTTTGGATTCAGGTGCCATGATATTGTTCTCATTAATAGCAGAGAAGAATTCCATTTCATATACATACCACAAATTTTGAAACCACTCATCCAGCAAGGGGCATATGGGTTGGTTCCATAGTTTAACTATTATAAATTGAGTTATTATAAACATTGATGTAGGTATGTTTCTGTAATATGCTGATTTTGGCTCTTTTGGGAAAATACCCATGAGTGGGATAGCTGGGTTGTAATGTGGTTTCTACCCTAGTTTTTTGAGGCATGTCCACACTGCTTTACAGAGTGGCTGTACAAGCTTGCAGTCCTGCCAGCAGTTTGTTAGTGCTCCTATCTCCCCACAACCCCTCCAGCATCTGTTATTGTTCATATTCTTCATTTTTGCCACTCTGATGGGAGTGAGGTGTAATATTAGTGAAGTTTTGATTTGCATTTCTCTGATTGCTGGTGATGTAGAATATTTTCTCATATATTTGTTGGATTTGTCAACTTCCTCCATTGAGAAGTCTCCATTTCATTCCCTAGCCCATTTATTGATTGGATTATTTCTTTGCTTACTATTCATTCTTTTGAG
The DNA here is from genome assembly GCA_004027875.1 of Aplodontia rufa. NCBI lineage: Eukaryota > Metazoa > Chordata > Mammalia > Rodentia > Aplodontiidae > Aplodontia > Aplodontia rufa. The sequence continues at coordinate 11,263 of PVKS010034952.1, forward strand.
TTCTTTTTAGATTCTGGATGTTAGTCCTCTCTCAGAGGTATAGCAGGAAAAGATTTTCTTCCCTTCTGTAGGTTTTCTATTGATACTATTGACTAATTCTTTAGCTGTGCAGAAGCTTTTCAATGTAATGACATACCACTCATTGATTTTTGCCTTTAATTCTTGCACTATGGAAGTCCTTCTAAGGAAGGAGGTGTCTACACTGATGTTGTAGAGTGTTGATTCAATTACTTTTTCTAGGAATTATATAGTTGCTGAATTAATTTCCAATTCTTTGATACATTTTGATTTGACTTTTGTGCAGGGTGAGAAATAAAGATCTGATTTCAGTTGTCTGCATATGGCTGTCCATTGGTCTTTATGTCTGTTTTCATACCAATAGTATGATGTTATTTTTAATAATGTCCTATAGCATAATTTCAGATCAGGTATTGTGACACTTCCTGTTTCCTCTTTCTTGCTTCATAATGTTTTGGCTATTGGGGGTTTTTTATTACTCCAAGTGACTGGTAAAATGAGGGTCTATTAAATGAAGGGTAATTGTGTACGTTAGTTGTTTATTCTAAAGTTAAAGGATGAGCAGAAGTGTATATAATCTGTTAAAGAAAAAATACAACTTCAAATTAAAAATAAGCTAGGATTTTAGAAGAGTTTCACTCTCCAGCAAAAGAGTATGGTTTTTTATTCTATAAGTAATTGCAAACATTAGAGATTGTAAAGGGAGCAATACAAATATCTTTTAAGTAGTTAACTCTAATTTAAGGTGCAACAAGTCCATAGTAGGGTAAGAACAGAGGCAGGTTACTAAAATGGATCAAGTTCTAAAATACAGGAATAGCAGCAACCACTGATAGGAGATATATGTGAGAAATATTGATCTAGGTCTTTCTAAGATGGAAAATTCTTTAGAAAGAAGCTAGTAAGCAAAATATCAGACAAGATATCCCTAGAAGCATAATGGTTTATTTGATCTCTGTGGTGATTACAGTCTCTGTGAATGTCTCCCTGGGTGTTCTTACTAGAGTTTAATAGCTATAAACATAAACAACAACATAATAATAAAAAAAAGTTTGGAAAATTTTAAATGCATTTTTGGAGAGGGCAGAATTGTTTATGTAACCTTTGGTAATATTATTTAAACAATGCAGTTAACAAATATTCCAGGGTTACTATGAAAACAAAAACCATGGACTAAGAATCATTATGATAAGTGGCTTCCAAGAAATGAAAATGTTTTATAGGTGCTGTAGTATGTTTGCATTCTAACTGTGGGGGAAATTAAAACTGCCATCAGTGATGGATACAGCAAATATCGTGCTCTCAGACAAGTCTAACAAAGTATTTACTCCTTGTATGTGGTTTTAAAAAAAAAGCTTTTAATTTGATTTTGTATTTACTTTTCAGCAATGCCGAAGTTTCTGTATTCATTCATTCAATCAATCATTCATTCATGTCTACACATACTGCTACTGCAAGAATGATTTTCCTGTACCAATCAGAAAGTTCAAGACCTCCCTTACTGCTTGTGACCAGTCGTGGGTACCAATTTATAGTCGAATACTACTGTGGAACATTAAGTTGTCACCCAAACCAGAGAACAAACAACAATAAAAATAACTACATGATTTACAGCTTGGTTCAACATAAAAAGCAGAACGTGTGTCTTCGCTGGGTGACACTCCAGCCCCAAGGACTCTAATCCAGAGATCGTACGAATGTGCTGCAACTTTCCTCCTTCGTTTGGGGAATGTGCATTATGTGATTATTTGAGCTTCACGATATTATTTACTTTCCCGAAGGTCCTGAAAAAAACATTGAAATTATTGAGTTAGTTTCAGAAGTACACCATAGTTTGATTATGCTATGCTCATGTAGTTGAACAGAAATTAGAACACAATGCATTAGCATTTATACTGCTTTTACAGAGCTTATTAGAAAAAGCTGTTGATCAGAGGGGGTGTAATATACAGATGGTCATTATAGAAAGGGGCTTTTAAAAAAGTCTATAAAAACTTATTTTCTTTCTAATTTCTTTTGTAAAAATACATTTCTCCTATATTTACAATTGTGGATATATCAAAAATGTACTTAATAAAATACGGAAGAATAATAACCTGGTGCACAGAAATGAATGGTGAACAGATTAAATAAAAATGTTTATCTAATATTCTGGAAAGTAGATGATGTCTCATAATTAAAATGTGTTTCATGAAACATTATAACAACACTGACAAGCTCCAATAAAATCCAATTTACTCTAAAGGCCAATATGGACCGTTCACAGCCATAGCTTTAAAATAGCTAATTCCATAGATACAGCAAAGTAAATTGAGTGGTCAATATTCCCTCTGTCTCTCTCTTTGTTTTTATTTTTCAGAAGTATGTTATCATTATTTTCCAGATAATTTAAGCTTCTTTTTATGCATCTAAAATTGATGATCTGATTTCAGAATAAAGTCAAATATGCTTTTCTTTTCATCATTTGTTTCATAATACACTAAATAATTTTATGTAGTTATATATATATATGAGATTGTATATATGAAATTGTAAATGTATGCGTGTATATATATATAAATGTCAACCACCTATCAATAACTTCTTTACTTAACTCCTATATATCACCAAGTTCATTTCTGTCATTTCAATGTTTACAATCTGTATTTGTTTCTTTACTCCTTTATTCTATGTTTCTCCTTCAGAACTTAAAACCATTGGTTTAGGAGATTATATCCCTTCTATAAATCAGTGACATCTTAGTGTTTGATGAAAATTTTCTAGTCTGAAAAATCTATTATTTAATTTCTGACTCTAATTCAAGACTTTTTATCCACTGAGCCCTAACAGTTCCCTTAATTGTGTGTGGTGCTTGCCTTGCATGCAGGAGCATGTGGGTTGGAATCCCAGCACCACATACACAGCAAGATGTCAAAGTGTCAGAGCAATGAAAGCCACATGAGAAACTAAATAAAATTGATTCTGTCTCTCTCTCACTGTCCTTTTCTCTCTCTCTCTCTCTCTCTCTATATATATATATATATATATATACACACACACACACACACATACATACATACATATATATACACACTTATTACAATAGTGAATATAATAAACTGGTGCACAGAAATGAGCTGGAGAACTTGCACTTGCTTGGCATGTGCGAATACCCAGTTCAAACCCCAGCACCACATACACAACTAAGTGTCAGAGAAACAAAGCCCAGGTGAAAAAATAAATAAAATTGATTCTCTCTTTCTTTCTCTCTCATTCTCTCCCTCTCTTTACAAAAATGAACTGAAAATATAGATACAAAATAAATTTACATAAATAAATTGCCACATTATCTGTCCCATGCATTAGGAATTAAACCACTTATTAATTTTTTCCTTCTTTTTCTCCTGCTGCTAAAATGAAATGCGGTATTATTGGCAGTTGTAAATACAGATAGCATACTAAGCACAGTAAATTAGTATCATCATCTGCCACACGCCAAAAATATTCACTGGATAAGTAAAAGTTCAGAGGCACACTAATAAGATCCTATTAAAGTAGTCAAAAAAATAATGGGACCCAAGATCAGAGAGATTCAATGGGACAGAACAAAGAAGAAGGAGACACCTTAGGTCTGAAGGGTAGAGTAGCTATAAGTGTAGATTATAATAAGGTATACCACAGATTACAATATCAATGAACAAAGGGCAATGACTCAGTGTACAAGGAAAAGTAAAATATGAAATTAGCTGATTCTTTCACATTGGTAACACAGGATCAACTCACAGAAAGTGTCTGTGGCCAGTGAGCTGCTCATCACTCCAAATGTCCAAGTGGATTAAAATAAGCTAATATGTCTCAGAAATAATTACTGGTGAACTCAGGGAACAATTATCCAATTGCCCTAAGAGAAATTTGTTACATATTTTGTATTATTTTTGCCTAAGTTTGAAATTGCTCAGACATCTTTGCCCTTTTTACTTAGATTATTGGGATGCAACTTTAATCAATATCCTTTTTTTCTGAAATAAGAGTATTAAATTTACTGTCTTATTAGTTGCCTTGTTAAAAAATAGTCACCTTATCACAATCCTCTTCTTTGATGTTTCTCATCTTTAACAATTTGTATTTATAAACATTTTGTCTAGTTTAATATTTCGAAATATTGATATTATACAGGCTTACTTACTCTTTACATTATTACTCATTAAATCAAGCATTCACTCTTTTTATTCTCTTCTTTTTGCTAATGGGGATTGAACTCTGAGGCACTTTACCCCTGAGCCCTATTCTGTACTCTTTTTTTTAAATTTTCAGACAGGGTCTTGCTAAGTTACTTAGAGCCTCTCTAAGTTGCCGAGGCTGGCTTTATACTTGTGATCTTCCTGCCTCAGCCTCCTGAGCCTCCGGGATGATGGTCACTGTGCCCATTGATAGTCATTCATCCTTTTGAGTGGGCTTTCATTCACAGGATGCTAGGAATGAATTCATCCTTAAGTTTGCCTTCAAGAAATTTGTAATGTAAAAGGAAAGTCATGTCTAAAGGGTGATGACAATCCTTAAAGAAAGACCTTTCTGGTTTTGACTACTGCCATTCTTACTTGTTCAACTGCACATACAAAATCAGAAGATAGAGTAATTTGTTTCTTAATGATGGGGGTAAATTCTAAAATATCTGTTGTAAGGTAATTTTTTCATTTAGCAAACATGATAGAGAGTACTAAGACAAACTAACACAGCCACAGCATCAATAGGCATGTCATCATACACACAAATGCATTCTGTTGTGTTATTACCTATAATTTACAAAAATGCATGAAAGTCAATTAATTTCCATTCAGGTACTAGGGAAATTCTCTCTAAGGTGATTTTATAAAGAAAAATAGAGAATGAAATGGATGTGATCATGTGCAGAAAAAGAAGTACAGATGTTACTTATGTTTAAATATAGATAAAGGTATCCTCCCTAAGTGCACAGTTTAATGAATTTAAAAGAGAAGTATAGTTCTTAACATATTCATAATTACTAAAATGTTTCCTAAAATATAGTCATGTGCACCTTTGTATTTAATTCCATGTGTCTGTTCCCAAGAACTGAGCTGCTTTCTGTGCCTAGAATTTTGCCTTTAGAGAATATAATGTAAATGGAATGATTCATTTTTAACTATTTGTATCTGACTTTTAAAAATCTACTAATTTTTCTCCATCTTTACCCTTCACAAACTAACTGCAGCACAGAAAAAGTGATATAAAAGAAGTAAATTTGCCATTTTTCATATTTAAGGTAAATAAGTGATCATAAATGGTGGGTAAAAAAACTAACAATAAGTACATCTAGTTGTTTGAAAAATATATGACCAAGAGAAAAATTGGAAGAAATTAACCAAAACTCAATAAATACTGAATTCAAATATAAATACAGGAAAGACACAAAAGTTATTTGGAGATGTTAGAAGGAAATCATAGGTAATTGAATATTCTAGGGGATTAGGAATGACTATGGTACATCTGTAGAAAAGAAAGAGAGCATTTGTTTAGAGAAGAATGTCTGAATGAACAGTTTACCTAATTTTTCCTTCAGCAGGAAAGAAAAAAGAGAATGTGTTAAAATTGTTATTAAGGAGGAGATAACGGATTTTAACTCACATCAGTGAAAGAAAGACAAAAATGGAAACATATGGAATGATTCATAGACTTTAAATAATAGTTGATGAGCCTTACCTGAACACTGCAATAGTTATGATAACTCCATCTAAGTATCTGGCTATTTTCAAGGTCCTTCCATTGGAAAGAGAGATTGCATAGTTACAGCACAGTTGGACACAGCCAAGATGAGTTGCCATCTTCTCATTTCATCTTCCTTGCAAAAGAGCTGGACTACATTCTGCATGCTCCATGGCAGCCACATACACCATGTGACCAAGTTTTAATTCAAGAAATAAGAGAAAAAATAATGAGCACTATTTCCAGGCCCAAAGTCTTGAAGCCTTGCCCATATAAGAAGGGGAGAACGAAGGAAACAAATTAGTGGGGCATCTTTATAAAACATGTTAACAAATAGTAATTAATAAAAATATTTTAAATATATCTCTATAATATCTAATTATGAATGATTGTACCTATCAAAGTTAAATAGGGTAAAACAGTCTGCCATAGCTCTCAAATGTTTAAACCCATTTGGGTTTTTCAGTGGGAACTGGAGACTGCAGAGTCTTGTATTCTTGAGAAAGGATGATAATGGCTTAGTTATTTCTGACACTTCTTTAACTTGGTATCTTAAATGCATAATTATAATGAAAAAAATATTACCATGATTTTTTAATTAACAGAAACTAGCATAAAATGCTGTTATGTATATATGGTGGTCCTTCATTATTCACAGGGAATTTGTTCCAGGAACCCAAATTCGGTGGATAATCAAATCCCCATGTACTATGGTACAGTATTTGCATGTAACCTGGGAACATCCTCCTGCATACTTTAAATCATCTCTAGATTACTTGTAATGCTTGACACAATATAAAGGCTAGGTAAATAATTGCTACACTGTGTTGTTTATGAAATAATGACAAGAAAACGTCTCTATGTGTTAAGTACAGACACATTTTTTGTCAAATGTTTTCAACTATAGTTGTTGAATCAGAAGGTGTAGAAATAATGGATACAGAGGAATGATGTTACATATAATCCTACAATATTTGCATTGGAAAGTAAGAGGATCAACCAGGGGCTACATTTACAAAGCTACAATGATGCTCTATTCACACCTGAAGAATCATTCAGATAAAAAGATCTGCATAAATGTAATTAATCCCTACAGAGCTCACTTCAGAGTTACTTTGTACAGATATACAGAAGATTTTTTTCAGCAACAATTGCTAGTAACTTAAAATATTCCTTTTCCTTTTTAAATGTTATTGTGTATGTAAAGAACATTTAACATGATATTAACCTTATTAACATAATTTTAAATGTACCATATAGTATTCAAATGTACAGGCAAATTTTTATAGCATGTTTCTAGAATTATTTGTCTTGCATAACTGATATTTTAAACCTGTTGATCAACAATTCCCAGCTACTGGCAAACACCATTCTGTTCTCTCCTTGCATGAGTCTGACTATTTTTATAACTTACATAAGAAGTAACATGCAGTATTTGTCTTCCCTTAACTAATTTTTTTCACTTACAATATCATCAAGATATTTTTGTACCATATTGCAAGATTTCCTTCTCTTTCTTATAGCTTAATAATATTCCATTCTATGTACATACTACTGGTCTTTAATCCATTCATTCATCAATGGGTATTTAGGTTATTATCACACTTTCTCTAGTGTGCAAGTGCTGTAATGAGCAAAATCTTTCCATGGTATTCTAGTTTCAAAGCTATTGCATACATATACTGAATTGGAATTGCTGATCAATCTAAAACTCTTCTGCAGAGAAAAGAATGCAATCAATAAAGTTAAAAGAGAACTTACAGCATGGCAAATATTAATAAATAAACTACATATCTGACTTAACTGGTTTATTTTTAGAATGCATAAGGAACTCAAACAACTCAACAAAAAAATAAAACAAGAACCAATGATCTGATTTACAAATGGGCCAAAAACCTGGAACAGACATTTCTTTAAAGAAAGCATATACCTGGTGAACTGGGATATATTAAATATTTAACATCAGTGATCATCAAGTGAATGTAAATAAAGTTCAAAATGAGATATCAACTCTCCTATGTTAAAGTGAAAATTATATTTAATAAAGTAAAAGATAACAAGCGCTGGTGAATGTGTGCGGGAAAAGCAATTAATGCACACTATTGGGACAAATGTAATGGAAGTTCCTCAAAAAATTGAAACTAGAACTATTATATGATCAAGCAAACCCAGTATTCAATGAATATTCAAAAGAAATTAAAGATGCAAAATAAACAGAAATATGTCATATTTGTTGATTCAATTAATTGCAGTTGTTCCATATTATTAAACTGTTCATAGGATTCAAAGGCATCTACATATTCAATGCAAGCCCTATCAACATCCCAATGGTGCTTTTCACAGAAATAGAAAAAAAATTCTGAAATCCTATGGCACCATAAAAGACTTTGAATAAGCAAATAATGTGGAAAAAGAAGAATGAAGCTGACATCATACTTCCAGACTGCATTATATTTTTATAAAACTACTGTAATTAAAGCTGTATTATACTTGCAAACATAGTATTCTGGGCAAATTTTTGCCTATTTCCCACAATTAACATAGTAAGCTATAAAGAAACACAATTGTACATTGGATCTTGGTTTTATTCATTATTTCCAAGTTTCTAGGTAGTAGAATATGGTAAGTGAAATAAGTGTGAAAAGAAGCATGGAAGAGAAGAGTAACAGTCTCAAATGTCAAATTATTCCTATTTAATTTTCAAATAAAAATAGGGCCATATTCTTTGAAAGGTGATAGATCATGTTTAGACTCTAAACTCAGAAAGAAAGAGTAATAATCTCAACTCCACAGCTTATTCTCTGGGGCATTGGGAATCAATTTTTCACTTTATCCTCCACAGTTTCTCATTCCTAACATTGTGATACATGTATTTCCTTTCAGGGTGGAAGGGTGAAAAGAGACAAAGTGTATAAAGCAGGGATGTGTCATCATACCATCTATTCTCAGTATGTGTTAGGACTGAGTGGTGGTGAGCATAAAAGAAAGCTGAACAGCTTACTTAATGGAAATTCTCCCTCCTTCCTGACAGCTGGTCTGCTTGTTAATCCCAGTAGGTTTCTGTTTTCCCCATTCTGTGACTCATGCTGCCTTAGGCCTGATTTTCACCAGCTTAACATGAGGTAGCAACACCCCAAGATTATACACACACACACACACACACACACACACACATACATACATATATATAGGACAAAATATACAGGACAAAGTATATATATATTTATATATATGTATATACTTTGTCCTGTATATTTGGGAATCATCTTTTTTATCAAAATTCAGTATGATTATAGGGCCACAGTAACAAAGACAGCATGGTACTGGTATCAAGACAGGGAAGAAGACCAATGGAATAGAATAGAAGACCCCGAAACCAATCCTCAAATCTTTAAACATCTGATTTTTGACAAAGGGGGTCAAAATATTACATGGAGATGTGACAGCCTCTTCAATAAATGGTGCTGGACAAACTGGTCCTCCATCTG
>PVKS010034953.1:0-20660 GCA_004027875.1 Aplodontia rufa
ATTCTTTTGTCATAATTTTTGAACAGATGCCTAAATATTTTCTAAACAGGGTCTTCCATTATCAGATAATATAAAAACAATTTGTATTTCAATGTGTAGAGTTGGTAAGGATGTAACTGTGTCATAAATGTCTACAGACTCTCACTTAAGAATTTTAAAAATCTAGATTTGTCTGTAAAACCAAAACTAGAGCAGTAAAGTCCACTTTTAGGAGAATCTAATGGATTTTCTCATGAGTTTAACATTTTCTTTTTTAAATTGCTTTTGATCACTCCTTGCAACAGACTTCGAACCGGTTACTCCTGGGCCCTCTTTAGGTAATGATTCTTCATGTTCTTCAGCAACTGCCTTTTCTTTGTCGAGCTTTGCTGTGATGCTGAATAGATGATGGTCATCCTCTATTATCATCCTATGAATGTATTCATCCAAAAATATTGAAGGCTTGCTTGCTTTTTGACAGAAACGCAGCCTGGACTTAATTCAAGGCACCTGTCAGCTCTGTAACCCTGGCTGAAATTGCACCATGTGGATTGAAGGCTCTGAACAGTACTAACAGCTCTTTAGAGCCTACATCCAAAACTGACTATCATATGCCCCTCATTGAGACCACTAGTGTGTATCAATGCAGCTTGCTTTCTATATTTCAGGTTTTACATAGGTTTTGTTTTGTTGATGTTTCAATGGATTTTGTACATTCACTCTAGCACATTACCAGGTGGAAAGCTTATCCCTACATTGTCATCTTCAGTTATAAGTGAAAAGTATAGGGTTGGTTTGAGCAACCCTCATACCATTACAGTTGAACAGTGATTTGAAATCAGTTCTGGGTTGGAGATACTTTCAAGAAGACCATGATATTTTACTAATCTTTATTTCTGAAGCATAATTATGTATGTAATTTTTGTCTCTGGAGAATTCTTAATTATCAAAGAAAACCTATTGATAAATTAAAGGAGAAAATTTCAATCCAAAGCAACAGCATTTTCTGAACTCAAACTCTTAAGTTTTAGAAAGCTTAGAGCTATGTTATATCATCCTCATCCTGCTTAAAGGAGCCATCAGCAACGTGTTAACCTTGGATTTTCTTCCTTCAGTGCCAACAACTAAAAGAACCCATCGTCCGCATCCCAAACCCCAAATCACGCCCCATCCAGAAGTACCTCAGACAATACTGGGTAAATATGTGGTTTGGCTTAAAGAATTCATGCAGCCTACCCTGCATTCTATGCATATAATGCATGCCATATAAATCACTTAAGAGTAGAAGCTACTGGTTAGTGAGGACACCACCATGAGATGGCTGGACACTTGATGCTTGCTTCTCGAGAATCTCCTCTACCAATTACCATCTTATTTATGTTTCTTATGATTTGGTTCTGTTCATGTCTTAAAGATAAAGCTGCTCAATATAGCATTGAGCCAGCATGCCAGCGTTATCAGTTCAAATCAACTACTATTAAGTCCTTTCTAATTCACCCAAATGATATCAGCTCATGCAAGAGAAAAGGGAGATATGCTTTATTTAACAATTCGTTTGCACTGTAGTAGTAAACAAAAGCTGTTCCTACTAAGCAGAAAGTAACATAAGGCAGCATTTTCATATAAATATACAATGATTTCTTAGATGGTATAAATGCTACATGCTAGGAGTATAGTGAACATTTTGAGGAGGAAAATATTGAGAATAATAGGAAGAAATCACAATTTACATGAATGAAAGGATGAGGGAACAAAGGATGACTGACAGGTAACAGGTTGAAGCTGGCTCCTCAGACTTGTTAACTTATTAATTAACTTATTCTCCTGTTGAATGGGCCCACAGGATGAATGAAACCAATGGGGCTTAAATTTGATCCAGTGTGCTCCAGCAATTTCTGTTTCTGTACAGGACCATGCCTATTTCTGCTCATAGAATAAAGAAACCCAGCCTACTTGTAACAAAAGCTTAGGTTTTTCATCTTAAGTAATGCTGTATTGACAAACTACTCAGTGTCTTAATACATGTAGTCTCAGCTTCCTTTTGGCTATTACTATGTGTGGTAGACAAAGCTTAGGGTGACCTCCAATAATTCCCTCCTCTTGGAGTTAACATCTTTTTATAATCCATTCTCTCTCTCTCCCCCCTCAGTCCCTCTTCTTCCTCACTCTTCCCTCTGCCCCATCTCTCTCTGTCCCATGCTAGCATGGCAGACACACAAGGGACTACTATCCTATCATCTTTGCCTTTTTCTGTTAGAAGCAAGTCACAGATTCAACATACACCCAAAGGGTGAAGAATCCAGTCATCCAAATTCTGTAATTTCTTTCTATTATTCTTGTCCATAGGTGTTAACACTATGGACCAGAATTATTGAGGATCATCATAGTCTATTATTCTACATCTGTATTCAATTATCTGAACTGTTATTGCATCTGTCATTATTAGTTACTGCTTAAAGTGGGTGATTATTTGGTTTTGGCTTCTGCAGAAATGCTGGTTGTCTTTGCCACACCTTTTTATAATAATGAATCAGATTTTCTAGTATATTGGTATTCAAATTACTTTAAATCAAATTACAAATGAACAGTGAGATTTTAGAGTTGACCTCAGGGAGATGATCACTGGAGTCCAAGGGGTATGACTGTATTCCAGATCAAATGAATATGCCCAAGTTTGGAGAAATGTTCTAAGGAAAAAATACTTTTATTTTTCTCTTGAATTAAGAACATTAAAAATTAACTTTGCAGCCTTAGAAACTATGTTTTTATTGGTCAGATGAATTTTTTGACATTTCACGCTTTTACAAGGTCTCTTTGGTTTCTTTTATTACTTTTGATCAGTTCCTGCCACGATCCTTGAACCAGTTAGGACTGAGGCTCCAGGAACAACACTAGGTAATGACATGTCACAACCATCATCACCATATAACCACAGCTTCTCCTACCTCACTAGGCCTCTGCATCATCCCCTGTCGTTTGATCGCTTAATATATTGAATGATATTAAAACAATTTCCTGTCTTTAAGAGGGCCAAGCATGAACTTAGTTTGATGTCTCTTTCTATTTATATATATCTGCAATATAACAACTGTGCATTTGTGGTGTCTCTGCTCCCATGTAACATTTTAATCACATTCTTTACTGTTGAATGTCAAGTACAATCAGTGGTGGTGGGGGGCGGTGACATCTGTCCTTCACTGAGGCTTAGTGAATTGGCACATTATAGGATGACAATTCTTTTGCAGATCTAACTTTCTGTGTTTTTACTGTGGGAATGATTTTGTTTTTGTTTTGCCACTTTATGTAATGATATGGTCTTGTTTCAGTAAGGAGTGAAAGAGAAAGGATGTCAAGGGCTATGTGACTAAATTATAAGTACTGTCATTAGTGTGAAACCATATATCTATTCCCCGCCAACCATGACTCAGCAAGATTTTGGAATCTTTTTGAATTCATAAAGCCCCATGAGAACTCCCTTTGAAATATTCTTGATCATGTTTCTGCATGATTTTTGTTTTTCAGAGAAATGTAAATGAGATAAAAACATAGATTACCAAAATAGGGGCATATATTTCAAACTCAAAAAATCTCCTGAAACTCGAGAAATGATAGCAAGTGTAACCCTGGACACAGATTCTGGAATCCAAAACCATGTATTAACCTGAGGTTTTCTTCCTTCAGCTCCCAAAGTGCCTCAAAGAACGCGCCGTCCTCGTCTCAAACCTAAAACCACGCGGAGTCCTGAAGCACCTCAGACAGAACTGGGTAAATGTGTAGGTCATGTTAGGGAGTGCTAACTGTGAGCCCATTACCGTGGGGCCCACAGAAAGCGAACTGGCAAGTCATGACCAGAAGCCAGGTCCATATCAGACCAGGCGATGAGGAACAGGGTCGGGGAGATGGTGTGGCAGCCCAGTTTCTTATACTCTGCGGACTAGAATCTTTTCTCCTTTGTCTATTTACTTCTCACTCAATTATGTTCTTCCTTTAACTATCAAGTCTATATGGTAAGCTAAACCAGTTAGAGAACAAATGTATATTTGTGCCAGAGGAAGGTCATTTCATGGTGACTGTAAAGTCCTATGTGTGATAGTGTGTGATAGTAACCATCTAGGCAGCACTGGCAAATGCAGATATTTCAGTTTACGTGGGCTACATTGCCTGCTACGTAGTCCTCTTTCCCCGCCTCCCTCTGCCTTTCTTCCCCACCATTTACAAACAGGAAAATCGTTCTCAGGAGAAAATCACCCTTGAAGGAGGATAATAGGGACGTTCAGAAGAGGAAGGGGTGTTGGGAGTCAGGGGAGGCTGAGTTTTTCTCACCAACAGAGGCTATCAGGCTCCCAGGAATTAGAATATTTCATTGAGATTGCTATAGCAAAGTGGCCCCACAGAATCAGTTGAGAAATTTTGAACTCCAGAGTTTAGATTACATCTGAGAATCCATATTCTCAGGCATTCTCTGAGTGTTGAACAGAGGGATACTTTGCTATTCTCTACAGTGGCTGTACCTTATCCTGTCCTCTTAAGTACTCAAATTGGACAGAGCTCAGTGGCTCTTTTCAGAGATAATTTTTTCAGTAAGATTGGCTGGTTTGGGTATTCGTCAGCTTTGCATCACTGTAACAAAATACTTGGCACTGGCTACTTATAAAGAAGTACCTAGACCTCCAGTTAGGAGGTTGACAGTTCAAACAGCAGAGCGCAGGCTCTTACAGATAGCTCCTTACAGATAGCAGTGGTAGAGCATGCGCAGGAGCAAGCACGTAGCTATATCTTACCCAGGAGGGGGGAGGTCTGGAGGGGCCGTGCTTGCTCCTTATATTATAATCCTTGTTTGAGAACTCAAGAGGCCACCAAGAACTGTCACACCTAAGGACCTCTCACTGGGTTCTACCTTTTGAAGGTTCCACCACCATCCAACAGTGCCACCCTGGGAAACAAGCCTTTAATCACAATGGACCCTTAGGGAACACAAATCATATTCAAACCATAGCCATTTACTTTGGTACATTACTTAGGCTCAGATCATCAAAGAATGAGAAAATTTTCAAGGCTCTTCCCCTAGGCCGTTATCTACAGAATTGACGCAATCCCTCCTAAGGGAGACACTGGCGTCTGAGGGAAGGGACACCAGTTTCCCTCAGCTCAGGTTATATGTGTTTGCTTTGTGCTTGGGGTATTTTACTATCCTGGTAGAATTCTTTTTGAAGTGAATGCTCTGAATTTTTATGAATTTTAATATATTGTTGGGTTTTCATTGTTGTTGTTTTTGGCTAGTTCCTGCCACAGTCTTTGAACCAGTTACACCTGTAAAAGAGGCCCCAGAAGCAGAATTCGGTAATGCCACTTTCTGACCTTCACCAAATATTTCCTTTGCTTGTTGTCAGATTCATTCTATGTTGTTATTCAGTTACATTCTTCATTATATGTAAGTTGAGTCGGCATAAAACAATTGCATCTTGCTAGTAAGAAAATCATGCAGGAATTTAGTTTGGGATATCATCTTGATTTGTAACTTACTTGAAAATATTTTCCCATCACTTTGGTTTTGGCTTAACCTGGTAGATTTTCTATCTATTTAGTATCCAAAAAAGTATAAGTTAATTTTTCACATTTTTCTTGAGACTGGTTAGAAACATATTTAAGTACATGGGTAAACATGTCCTAATGCCTTCCATATTTAGATTCAGATAATCAAGCACAATAACTAGACGAATCATTTGCCTCTTAAGCTAAACAAGGCCAAGGGTGATGACCATCTTGTCAGATGGAAACCCCAGCTACAGTTGGGCCAGCCTGGAAAGAATGATTATACTTTGAGTTAGCAAACTAGGTCTGCCCTGCCAAAGTACTGCGCAGTGGGTGAATTCTACAACAGAAGTCTATTTTTCACAGTTTTGAAAGATAGAAGTTCAGGATCAAAATGTCAGCAGCCCAACTTCTTGCTATGAACTTACAGGCCTTTTGTCTATGTGCGTGCGTTCTGGGTATCTCCTTGACTTCTGAAGAGGATATCAGTCTGATTGGATTAGGACATTACCCTTGTGACCTCATTTAACCTTGGTCACCTCTTTAAAGATTCTGTCTCCAAGTGTAGTCACACTGCTTCAGCATATGAATAGGGGTAGGGCACACAATCCAGTCCATAGCACCCTTTATCCAGAAATTCTAGAAGTGTACATTCTGCAGGCAATGTGTCACTGTGGAGATTCTCTTTGAAGTGTATGCTGTGGCTCTTCAAACATTTTTTTTTTAAGTCCTTTTGTTGCTTCAGTTCCTGTTACAGACCTTGAGCCTGTTACTTTTAGAACTGAGACCCCTGGGACAACACTAGGTAACACCCCTGTGCCATTTGCCCAGCTTTTGCTGCTGCTTGCATAGTCCGTCCATTCTCCATTGCCGTGATGTGGCTTCTCCACCTTTCAGATGGCAACCATCAAACTCTGCTGCCGTCAACACTTCTATCTTCTGAAGAGTTGGAAGCCTGTTAAAAATAAGTTTCCTACTGTTTTCATGAGAGCATGCATGACCTTAGTTCAAACACTTTCCATGTGGCACATTTAAAATTGTCATATTATCTTATGCTTCACTTAAAAATATTCTGTAGTAAAGCTGGATTTTAACCAAATGGAGATCTATTTCTTATCTAGACTGATGAGCAGTAACAGCTACTCTTATGCTCCTTTACACATCTAAATTTCTAGATATTTTTAAAAGCTATTTGCATGGTATTTGTTTCTTCATTGGTACTCTAAGTAATGATGTATTTTATTACTAAATTGACAGCTAGAAAATTGCCCAAATTTGAAATCTTAAGACTCTGCCTCAGTATGGGTGATTTCTCCTCCTCTTTCATTAAGCACTCCTTCTGATCATTTTCCCCCAAGTGAGGAAATTCTATAACTTTCTTCACACTAGTACTACTCTTCATGCCTTGAGTGAGCAACTCAACTGTGTATGAGTTTGCCCCCAAAACACCATCAATGAAGACACAGGTTTAAAAAGAGTAAAAAAGTAAAACCAAAAAGATAATTTCCCAGAACTTTGTAAAATCTGACAAATTTTGGAAAAAACAAAACAAAACAAAACTCTCCTCAGTATCTGGAGTCATGAGACCTAGAGTGATCCAAGGCTTTTCTTCCTTCAGCAACTAAAAGAACCCGGCGTCCACGACCCAGACCTAAAACCACACGGAGTCCTAAAGTGTCTCAGACAAAACCGGGTAAATCTGTCATTACTTGTGTTAAGGGTGAGCCCTGGCAGTTTCTCACAGTGGGGACCCAAAGCAGTGACAATGCCAGATAGTAGTAGCTCTTGTTCTCCCAAAGCATGAGGACATAAGGCACTGACGATTCTACCTCCTCTGCTCAGCTTGCAAGGAGAATATGATGGGTGAGACCCAGCTGGTGCCAGAATACCTTAGTCTTTCTATGTGAGACTTGTCTTCCAAATTGTGTATTTCTTCCTGTCAAATTGCCTTCAAATCGAAAAGATGAGACTACTTTAGCTGACTCAATATGTTTAGTTCAAGTAAACAAATTGTAAGCTCTTGCATGTTTCCAGACCCACACTGGCAACTCTGGGTGATAGTCCAGCTGTAGGAGAATTACATTTAAACAACAGAATAGGGTATATGATTGCATGATCCAAACAGAAAGTAATGATCTAGCAAAGGAAAATATCAATGTTGGATGGACTTGCACCTTGGGCCTCCAGCAGAATTCGGATCAATAGAGGGAGGAAAGAACCAAATCAGAAGCATTAGACATGTGTGAGGGTCAGCCAGAAAGGCAGTCCTGTCCAGATGGCCTACTTTGAGATGAGCAGAATAAGGGTGGTGATGGTACTGTCTTTGGAAGGGTCCATCAAGCCAGATGAAGGAGGATTTGATTCAGGAGCTTAAATACGATGCAGACATCTGCAGTCTTTGATCTCTCCTTTTTATGGGCTTAAGGCAGACAGATTCTCTATTGGATATTATACATTGGTGACCATCTTTATCTTGCTCTCTCTCGTACCATAGTTTAGAAAGAGGTTTCAAACTCTTTCCACGGATGAGATCTTGTGAAGATCAATACAGGCGACTTTGATTGTTACCTGTTTTATATCTCTTTCAAATGTATAAACTCTCTTTCGCATCTATGTTTACCTAAGTGTAGTACTCATTTTCAGCTTCTGTAGAAATACAGGACAAGTATATCAGTTAACATAATTTATATTCTAAGTATATATTAAGTAGATGCATTAAAATATTTCCATTGAAAAGTTTTCCATACCAGAATTCCTTAAAAACCTATGAGAATTTCATGTTGACCTCTTGTAAGAGTCTCAAAGAAGTTAAAAAAACTAAGCCTAAGATCAAACATGACTAAAGTTTGGCCAAGTCTTCAAAGAGCAAATGTATACTATTTATCCCAGTTAAGGACTTATTTTTTGTTTGTTTCTTAGAAGAATTGATGTAATAGTAAGATTTGCTTGGATGTGAATGTTCTAATTTGTTTTCTGTTTTAAATCTCTTTGATTTACTGTGTTATTATAGTCCTTGAACCTGTCACTCTTAGACCTGAGGCCCTACCAACGACATTAGGTAATGTGGATACACAATGAAAACAATGTCATTCTTTGTGGTTGATTATATTCTTCTAAAAATTAAGGCTCTTAAATTATCTGTTGTTTTTGAGAGAATAACTTGGCAAAGATCTGTTTTAGATAATTGTTTGCCAGTGTAAACTACTTGAAACTATGTTTTCATTCTGTTTGTTAAGCACAGTTAAAATTGTGCTTCAAACACATCGCAGGTCTCTTTCTTTCCTCCTGACAGATAAAGCTATTTTAACAACTTTCATAGGGCCAGGAAGATTAATTGCAAGTCTGCATTTCAGCCTTTCATTGTTCCTATTTGCATAATATTTTAATATAATACATGTATATGTTATTAATTCCATAGAAAACATGTCAAAGATTGAAAAATCACAGATTGAGTAGGACTGTCCCTCATTATCCATTCAAATTTAGCAGCGGCCCCTAAACATTTTAGTGCCAGTCATCTGCCATATGAGACTTCATAATTACTAGTCACTATTTCTTCAAATAAAAGGTGAATTTTGTCTTCAAAGAATTTCCTATGATAAAAGAAAAAATAGAATGAGTGCATGTATATTTGCCTTTTGAGACAGAAATCTAAAGAGGCAAATATGTAACTCTAGCCAGCTTTAAATCCTGGAGTCATGTTTTCACCTCCCATAGCTTCCAGAGCCACAGATAATGTGTGTAGTAACCCCAAATTTCTTCCTTCAGCTCCCAAAACATCACAATGGGCACCTCACCCACATCCCAGACCAAAACCCGTACCAAGTCCTGAAGCGCCTGAGTCCAAACCAGGTAAACCACATATTCCTGGTTTAAAGTCCCAGCAGCCTAACCCAGTAGCCTTGAGAGTGATCCCAGCAACTGGGAGAAGCCAGTACACCCTAGGAGAGTGAAGATGCAATTCATGAGCAGCAGCAGCTCTGCTTTAGAAATGTTCAGAGGAACATCTCCTCACACAGCTGGAGGAGATCTGTTGGGCAACTGAATGACTTGTGCCTCTTGTGTGCAATCTTCTCTGTCTCTGAATTTTAACTACTTCCATTTGCCTTTTGAAAAGCAAACTTCATTAGACAAATTATATATATTCAGTTCAAATCAGAAAACATTGATTGCCTTTGGTATTCTCCAAATCCTATGAATCCTTTCGGGCATACATCAAATGTTGGAGACATTTGGTCCTAAAACCAGAAATATAGTTAAGAACAGAAGCCAATCCTTTATAAATAAAATAGAAAGGATATTAGGCAATATATATATGCACATTCAAGATTGATTTTGTGGTGTTACCAATCAGATGTGCAGCTACATAAATATTAATGTACCTGCTATGGTCCTTGAACCTTAATGATTGGGGTAAAGGAGTTTTGAAATCACTGTAGGACATGAATAGCGGAAGGGCAGAAGGAATGAAATCAGGAAGCGGAGACCTAAGTAGAGGCCAACCAGAGAGTGCAATTGGAATACTAGTGTAGGGGTTGTCTCACTTCAGTGTGGGAATCTAAAACTTTCTGCATTTCTTCCATGTTAGAGATCCTTACAGTCTGATGGAGAAGCTGAAATTTGGTTTCTGCATGAAAGTATGTTCTTTCTTTCCTGAGAATAGAGAGATACCCCAAACAATTCATCATTGCGAGGCCTCAGTTTCTCCAAAGACAAGTTCTCAACACTACCCACACATTTTACTTTAGATTATCAAAGTATGAAAATAAGAAAACAAGCCCCTGACTCATGTATGGCTGAATGTTAGAAAATCAACCGTATCTTTTTCTAGTTCAACAATTTTTTCAAGTTGCTATGTAGTTCTAGAAATTCTATGATACTAGAAAGATGTATTTTGAAGAAAACATCTTGTGTTTTCTTTCGTTCAAAATAATCATTTTGTTTATTTTAATACTTTTGGTCAGTTCCAACTGCAGAGCTTGAGCCTGTGACACTCAAAACTGAGACGTGGGTGACAACAGAAGGTAATAAAACATTGTGATCTTCAATAAGTGCTCCTCCTCATTGCAAACTCATTGCATCAGTATCACACAGCTTCAGGTCCTTCTGCTTTGTAAGACTACACCATCATCCTCCACTGTCATTCATTACAGTCTTCATTCTCAAAATATTCTAAACCCTGACTCTGAAAACAAGTCATCTCTTGTTTTTAAGAGACTCGTGTATGAATATAATTCAGGTCATCTATCAGGCATGTAACCATCTGAAATTGTTTCATCATCTTGTGTGTTTTTAACCAGTGTTTTGTTAAAGGTAATTTAAAAGGCAGTTTTCTTGGCTGTAACAATTATTATCATGCTAAAAAGTTTCCTTGTATTCATTCATTCATTTTGGCTATGTGATATTTGTTCTTTGATTATGGTCTAGTTAACTATGTGGTCTTATTTTAGTAAGCTAAAAAAGAGCTTAAAACTGACCCCCACTACTACCATGATATGTTTAATTGATTCCCAAGCTTTTCATTCTATAAGAGTTCTATTAACTACTTTTCACTTCTTTAATTAACAATTTCATCTCGTATGTGACTCTTACCCCAATGGACTTTAAATTATAAAAAGAAATGGGCTATAATAAGAAAGGTGAAAGTTACAAAAGATAAATTTCCTAAAATATGAAAAAATTTAGTAAGTTTTGGGGAACTTGGAGCCTGTGTCATGGTAC
The DNA here is from genome assembly GCA_004027875.1 of Aplodontia rufa. Classification (NCBI taxonomy): domain Eukaryota; kingdom Metazoa; phylum Chordata; class Mammalia; order Rodentia; family Aplodontiidae; genus Aplodontia; species Aplodontia rufa. The sequence goes on from PVKS010034953.1 coordinate 11,233, forward strand.
TCCATAACTTTTGAACTATAGACTCTGTAATGACTGAAGGTTTTCTTTCCTCAGCTCCTAAAACATCAAAACGGACCCGTCGCCCACGTCCCAAACCTAAAACCACACCAAGTTCTAAGGCTTCGCAAACAAAACCGGGTAAATGTGGGTTTCTGATTAAAGGATCATCTCCTAATAGCTTTTGGGACTGAAGGGTAATGCCTGTAGCAGGAGTGACAACCCATGTGGGTGAAGGCACAAAATGATCTTTTAGGCTGCTGTCACTACCACCATTTCCAAGGGAAAACATAGTCAAGAACTTGGGTGAGCTTTCTACACAGGGATCTTCTCTATTATTGTGCATCATATTACTACTACTTATTTCATTCCACTCTAAGACAAAATATCTTAAATAGAACCAAGTATTTTTATTTCAAGAAATAAACATCAAGGGTCTTCCATTGTCCTACAGCAAATTGTGATTGCCAATCAAGTTTGTTTTTGCTGTAAGCATCTGTGTGACCAGAGAAAGAAAAGTTTGTGTAGGACAGGAATCAAGAGTTGGAAAAAAGTTGCTTCTTAAAGTCTTAGATATAAACAAACAAACAAAAAAAAAAAAAAAACAGAAGGAATTTGGAGATCCCAACAGGGGACTCAAGCTTCCTGAAACAAGTGGAATCCTGCTTCTGGGTTGTGATGGTAGTTGTGTTTGGAGAGGTCCATATGAGTCAAGCGTATCTTGAAGGTATGATTTAAAAAGTTGGATATTGGGGCTGGAGTGGTGGCTCAGTGGTTACAGCACTTGCTGGCATGCACAAGGACACAGGCTCACGTATGCAACGATGTGTCAACGCAAGAAAAACTAAATTTAAAAAATGATTCTCTCTTTCTCTCTCTTACTGTCCCTCTCTCTCTTAAAAAAAAAAAATTGGCTCTTTCCCTAAAAGCATCAGTGATCTTTCTTATCCCCCTAGAGTGCTGCACTTTTAGAGAGCTGCTCTACTGAGTACCACTCACAGTGGATATCAATTATCTCAGTTTGTTGAGTACCTTTGCCTCCAATGAAATCTCAGCCTATTTCCAATACAAGTTCTTAAAAGAAGATGATAATTCATTCTGCTTTAATCTTTGCTACATTCTCCTTTCAAACATAAAAGCTATTTATTGTATCCATGCTCATTTAGACCTGTTATTTCCATAAAGCTTCACTAAAAAGTTAATAATTTCATAATAGTTAGATAAGTACTTTGTTGAAATGCCTAAAGTTCCTAGGGCAACTTTCTGTAACATTTGGAATCAGGTACCAGTTACCTAGGAGATTATTGTGCTGCCTTTATTAAGATGCTTAGAAGATTGTATAAGCTGTGGCTGAGCACCTCTCGAAAGAATGCTTAGTGGGCAATGAGGTAACCAAATCGCCAAATAGCAGGAATTAAATTTCAGAAATTAATTACCATATACCTATATATATCCCTATAGAAGTAAAATTATATTGGTGAGATTTAATCTGCTGACTTTTCACACACATTTCTTTCATTGCTTTTAATTAGCTCCTGCTACAGATCTTGAACCTGGTGCTCTTAGAACTGAAGCTCCAGAAACCATGGGTAATGAGAACACTGTATCCTGAAATTATGCTTTTCCTATCCATTGTCATACCATTGTGTAGCAGGTTCCTCTGCATCTTAGGACCATTTCATCACCCTCTGTTGTCATCCCATTAGTCTTTATCATGAAATTATGCTAGGCTCTACCTCGGGTTATTAGTTGAATTTAAGAGAACTGTGCATGAACTAATGCCAAGTCATCAAAAGGCCATGTAACTGCTCTGCATTGTGTCCTGTGACCACGTGCATTTGTTTAAACAACATTAATTTTTTGAAGCTGCATTTCAAAATCTCCATCACCTATTTAGACTTCTTATTCCTCACCAATTGTGGAAATATCATGCTGCTTTTGCTCATATTCCATTTTACTGTTCTAGGTCTATGGATCTGTTGTTTTAAGGAATGATGTCTGTAATAAATTGTCAAATTTTTTAATGTGCCCAACTTGGAACATTTAAATGATAGGTTTCCATGATAGGGTAAACTGACTCTTCCTCCTCCTTCACCAGGTTTAACAGTATTTCTTAACTTTTATTACATCAAGGGCCACTTTCATATGCTATGAGCACAGTTCATCAGATGTTGTTCATTATGCTTTCAAACACATGAACTTTGTATTGTACTCATAAACACTTAAATAGTAAACAAAACAGTGGACAGTTATCTCAACCTCTGCAGAAGTTCTAGAAGACTAATAAATGCTTCTCTTAGTGTCATCAGAAAAGCATACATTTTTTAAATGTGTAAAAAGCTTGCCAAGCAGACTTCTACAACAGCAGGGATCAGGTAATCAAACTTCTAGGAGAACATCTTGTGAACCACATCATAATATTTAGCTGTGTGCAGTAGTATCTTGTGAGTCTGTGTTATGAGATTAATGGGTACCTGTCCACGGTTTGGCAATATCTTCACAGAACACGTGTCTCTTTTTCCTTAGTTATGAAGCTTGAAAATCAATTTGTGATATTAAACCTTAAAGTGAATTGCTAATTTTTCTTTGGTTTATTTTATTATTTTTTGGCCAGTTCTTGCAACAGTCCTTGAACCTGTCACTCTTAGAACCAAGGCTCCAGAAACAACGTTGGGTAATTATATTCTATGTTCCTCAGCAGTTTCTTCTTGCTCATTTTCAAACTCATTCCATTATTTATCATCATCATCACATTGTCATCAGCTTCATCAGATTGTCTTATCATCTTGTGTTCTTCAACTCTATATTGCTTCTTCTTAAGAGTGTTAAAGATTCTTTTTAAAAGCTACCTGTTATTTCTAGAAGGTATGCATTGACCTAGAATATATTTCTATCTTACAATCCTACTTAAAATTGTATCATATATTTTTATCTAAACAGCATTCAAATCTAGAATGGAATTTCATAGTTAGTAAAGTCTATATTTTATATAAACAGACTAAACTGTAACAATATTTATAGTACCATGGATTCTTTGGCATGTTCAAAAATTTTAGTGTGGACCTAAGACCCCACCACCAAGAGTCTTGCTATAGAATTTTGAAGATAGTGATTTATGAGTCTTTTCATTCTTTGACTTAATTTTATATGTGATTTTTTTTCTCAATTTTCAGTGATAAAAAATTAACAAAATAGAAAATATTTTAATCTTAAAAGATATATGCCTTAACTCTCAAACATATCCTACAAAGCATAGATTTTTGTTTCCACAGCCACCTGCACTAGATTAATCCAAAGTTTCTTCCATCAGCTCCTAAAACACAACGAACCCGTCGTCCACGTCCCAGACCTAAAACCACAGCAAGTCCTCCAGAATCTCAGACCAAGTCGGGTAAATCTGCAATTTCTTGGTTTGAGGGGTAAACCCTAACAGCCTGTCCCAGAGGGTCCCAAAGCAATACCCAGGGTGGGAAGTAAGAGTTGTCATGTTCTCTAAGAACCGTTCTCTACTGTATCAAGGCCTTAGGTAATGTTTTACAGTTGCTTTCCTTAGAGAACTCTCCAGAAGAACATGGTTTCGGGAGACTCATATGTTTGATCTCTTAAGTGATTTGGTTTGAGTGAAATTCTTGATCTCTCTTCGAAGATTGGCATAGTCACAAATGGCATTTATTGCTACATCTATATTGAAGCAGATGACCTATTTGTTGTAGCATGATTACATAAATTGTTTTTAACTTCAAGAAATGCAACAAGTTGTTTTCATATATATTTTTACATGTATTACCTAAAAAATTTTTCCAAAGCTGTCATCCACATAAGTTATAGTCAAAAACCAAATGCTTAGGAAAACCTTATATGGACAATACTAAGGCACATAGCAGAAACCAAAGGTTGTGACTACCCTCTGCAATGAACTGTTCTGGTCAGTGTGACCAACTCTTCAAAAAGTGACTCTGTGCTTCCTATCAATTCTAAAGTTTTTTAGAAAAGTCATTTGGAATGTTTTGAAAGAAAATATTACAGTTTTTCACTTGTATATAAGTTTTCTTGTGTTCATGTTGTTGGTTTTAATCAGTTCCTGTTCCAGGCTTTGAAACTGATATTCATAGTACTGAGGCTGCAGGAACAACATTAGGTAATCATTTTTGTGACTTTTATTACATGCTTTTTCTTTCTGTCTAAAAACCATCACTGTCATGACCAGAGTTGCTTCTGCTTCCTGAGACTGCTGCTGTCATACCAGCTTATATTTGATAAGTTGTTGGAAGTCTTAATTTTTAGCAGATGTCCTTGGATTCATTAAAAGACAGACATCCATCTGCCATGAAACTCTTTAAAATTGCATTATATGATTCTGTGTTAAATCTGATGCTTAGATCATAGAAGTAGCATGAACTTCATCTGAGTAACTTTCCATAAGATCTGGGTGCTATTCTCAATATTGTATTTTAAGAAATGAAGTGCCCCCTATTTTATTATCAATTAAAAATAAAGCTGTGCCCTGGATGAACCAATCTCTCCCATCGTCAGTGAGCTGGGCCATTCTTCTGCTGCACCACAGTTTAGTGATAGCTCTTAAACTTCCCTGAGTAGGGATCCTTCTGAGTACATATGCATATTAATATTTATTCCTTTGGTTAATGAATGAACTTTGTATATGATTTTATTCTCCAATGGAACCATCTATGATAATAAATAACAGATTAATATCTTCTTTTTTAAATATTTTAAATTTAGGAAGTAAACTCAAGAAAAATATCACATGCTTTAGGAAACAGTTCCACACACAATGCTGTTAGTGGATTCTAGACCTACAATAACCCAAGACCTTCTTTGTTAGTTGTAACAGCATAAAGTTCCTATCTACCTTCCAAATTTCAAACTTCTTGAAGTATTTTAGTTGGAATCAGGAAAATCTATTGTTTCTGGCTTAAGGGGTTCCCTCCAGCTGATTGTAGCTGACACAGAGGTGGCTTGAACCCCTCCTTCTGTGCCCTGTAAGAGAAAAGGCATTAATAATAACAGCTCACCAATTGCAGGGCTGACTATTAGGTTCAGAACTGAGGGAGAACAATGTGGTAGCTCAAATCCTCTTGTCCTGCCTGAAGATTGTCTCTGACAACAGATGCATCTCATTCCTTTTCATTCTTTGCTTTTTAAATGGTGTTACTTTCTTTGCATAAATAAAACAGTCATTTCCTTGATCCTGTGTCCCCAACACCATATTAATAATTGAATATAGTAGAGTAAGGAGCAAGGTTAAGATCAAAAAGTAAGGACATATTTCACCTCTTAAATAGAGTACAGTGTAGCTATGAAGAAAACCTGTTCCTAAGATTTTCTTAGGAGTAGTTTTCTAGATGTAGGGCAATGTGCTATATGAAAGCAACTTGGTTAATTGGTAAAAACAGAAAATATTTAAGGGAGTCAGAGATTAATGTTGGCTAACAGAATTATTGGGCTTTGAAATAACTATAGAATTTGGATTAGTGGGTAAAAATGTGGGGACAGCAAAAATAAAATCTCAGTACCTGTCAAGGGTAGTCAAGGGGATGGCAACTAGAATATAAAACAAACACTCCTGGATGACACTCAGCGTTTAGTTAATGTTACTACTGTGGCATCAGCAGAGGAGGCTCTTAGAAATCCCTCATGGGAACTATGATTCAGGTGTAGTAGTCCGAATGAGACTAATAGTTCACAAGAGCCTAATATTTCCAAATAGGCTCTGACTTTTCCAGAAGGATGCTTCAAATCAGGAGTCAGCAAATTTTTTTGTTCTTTGCAAGGTTAGGTATTAGCTATTTCAGATGTTACAGACCATTCAGACTCTGTTACAACTTGATTCTTTTGTTTCAGTTGGGAAGCACTCAAAATCAATATCAAAATTTGTACTGGATCATTTTAGTTCATAATGTGACTGCTTTCCAATAGAACTTTATTTGAATTTTATACCATTTTCACATGACATAAAATATTGGTCTTCTAATTTCCAGAGACTTTTTTTTTTTTAAAGAGAGAAGGACAGTGAAAGAGACAGAGAAAGAGAGAAACAACTTTATTTTAATTTTTCACATGGCTCTCATTGCTCCAACACTTAGTTGTGTACATGGTGCTGGGGTTTGAACCCGGGTCCCCGTGCTTGCCAGGCAAGTGCCGAAACCACTGAGCCATCGCTCCAGCCCCTCCAGAGACTTTTAAAAAAAAATGTAAAACCCATTCTTAGCTCATAGGTCAGACAAAGGACTGAATTGGCCATAGCGTGCTCACCTCTGGTTCAAAAAGTATATACTCTGGGGCTGGAGGGGTGGCTCAGCAGTTACGGTGCTTGCCTGGCATACGCAAGTATGTAAGTTCAAACCCCAGTACCACGTACACAAGGAAGTGTCTGAGGAATGAAAGTTACATGAAAAACTAAATAAAAATTGCTTCTCTCTCTCTCTCTCACTGTTCCCTCTTTCTTTAAAAAAAAAAAAGGTATACACTTTGCACAGCTCTCTATAACCTTGTGATTATAAGGGTGTATTTATTTAAATTCCTGGCCACATCTATCCAAAATCTATGAAATAATTATTCATAATTGTCTTTAAAACTTAGACCTTTCTTCCTTTAAAACTTATGAAATAATTTTTCATAATTACTTTTACAATTTAGACCCTCTTCTTTCAGCTCCCACTGAAATGCAGACTCCTATTTTGAAACCAGTGACATCACCAAGCCTAGAAATGACACAAAGTCAACCTGGTAAATAGAATGTCTTTTCTGTCTGGGTACACTGTGAGCTTCAGGGTATACACTGTGATAGTCTAAGTACTATATTTCTAAATATAAAATATTCAAAAGAACATATATTCCATTACTTTATCTAAATATTTTTACATTGCTTATTCCACAGTTGCATATTGTTATTAGTATTACATTTTATTAATATTAACTGTATTATTCAATGTCATAAAAATACATATCCTCATTTCATTGTTTGTTTTATATCATTTTGGAGAATAATCACATATTAAGTGGTCACCATAATCATTTAGGAAAACTGATTACAGTACTTGTCTTTTTTTTTTAATCAACAGTTAAAATTTGTGGTTCTCTTTAGTCATGAGCTAAATTTGTGCTCTGCTACCTGAAAAGAATGCTAGTTCCATTATGACTGTCAAAGAAGGAGAAAGTTATCACTTCAGTGAAGAATGAAGAACTTACCCTCAAACAATGAGCCCTTGAAAGCACATTGCCTTTCAAAATTGGAGCAGAATTTAAAAATTAGAATTAACCATGCTATTGTTCCTCCTTGATACTTATATTTGAAAAACTGGATTTTTTTCTAGCATTGGATTATAATCTTTTCATCTTTTCTGAGTATCTTTGAATTATATAAATGTCATTATGGTGTTCATGTTGAAGATATGGTTATTAATGGTAACCTACAATAATTGTAAATTCAGTTATTAGAGCATCCTTTGATGTTAATATTAATATTTTTGTTATCATTGTAACAGTTTACGCTGAACGCTTACCAGGTGTAAAGCACTTGTCTAAACATGTAGCTTGTACTAATTTGGTTAATGCTCACAACTACCCATCCTTGATCACTTGTACCATTTTGTGTCTCCTGCTAGTCTCTGAATTTCTGGGATCAGTTACATTTAGCACCGAGTCATCAAAGGAAACTATAGGTAAAAGTGTTCCCCAACAGGAAGTCAAGCATGTGTGCTTTTCCATCTCATTGCAAAAATCATCTTTAGATGTCCTCCTGCTTTGTGACATTTCAAAGCCACCTGCCCCTCACTTCTTGTTGTACTCATCCCATGGGTCTTGAGAGCCACTAAACGCAGCATATTGTGCCAGTATCTGCTGTATTGCTATGCAGGTTTCACAATTTCTTTATTTGGTTTTCTCTCACTGAATGAAAATTTTAATTTTTTAATATTCTGATCACTGTACAAATTTTCATTTTTGCTTCATTTTTAGAATTCATATCCATGTTCCCTAAGGACTCATTCTGTATTTTTTTCTTACCAGAATTCTTATGCAAAAATATGTAAGGAAGTGCAATTGTTTGCTTGCTCCAGGTAATAATTGCTGGAGATACTGCGGTTATAGTGTGATGCGTGAGCCTCCCTGTCTACGTGCGCATGCTTTCCCAGAGAGCACACAGCTTTCATTTCCTGCCTTCACTTCAATCCTACTAAATTGAGTAATCTTCATAATCTACCTGAATATTAATTATCCTCATGAACATACCTGCTTCAGATAACCAACCTGTGTTCCAAATTTCATGACAGTGTCCTCTGGGCTGCCTACCACTAACCAGCCATTCCCTGTTTCTCCCTAGCACCAGTTGAAACAGATTATATATATCCCACTACCAAAGCACCTTTCAAGACAGAAGAATCAAAACCTAAAGATGGTAAAGGTTTTCATGCTTTAGTTCATTTATTCAACACATTTTAATTAGCATTTGGTATATCCATACAACATAAGTGTTTGTGGTACTTGCTCTACTATTGAACAGATTTGAAGTGCGAGAGCTTCCAGCATTCTTGGGTTCTTAAAGTGATAATGAACTCTAAAAACAGAAATAAATTGGTGTTTCTCAGCTGATATCTAAAGATTGGGGCATAAGAATAATTGAAAGTCAGTGACAGTTAAAACATGAATATTAGTTGCAGAATTCATGTCATAATTTAGAATTTTCCTCCTGTTATTTTTTTCCTGTCTCAATCCATTGTTCTATCTGTAAATTACAGTGCAAATTTTGAGAATGGGGTGTGTTGATAATGCAGGAAGACATATTTGAGGGTAACTTCACATTGCATGGGTTTTTAAATAGTTTTCCTTTGTTTTGATGCAGTTGTGGAGACTGTTCCTTATGTGTCTGAACATCCTGAGACCACGCTAGGTAATGACAACCTCAGCCACCCAACCCATTAGCTTCCTGTTCTTGTCACACCATCCCTCAAACCCTCAGGCTCTTGCTTGTTGTGAATTCACGTTGCACCATCATTCTTGGTCACACCATTCATTTTCTTTCTAGGTGCTGCTGCTTATAACCATTGTCCAAAAATGTCTCTTCTCTTCAGTTTTGTATCAGACCTTGGTCTTTTTTTCTCTGTTTGCATCAGCCAAACTGTTGAATCTAAAGCATCACTTTTTCCCCAACATTGAACATTCCACCAACTTGGTACTGTGTTGAATGTTTCACGCAATACTTTTTTGTATGATGATTCATTTATACTTTCTGACCTAGCAGCAAACTTTCCATTAACACTCATTCCATCATATTCATTTACATCTTTGATTCTTTTTTCTTCATTGTTTAAGTGAAATCTTATGCTGCTTGACTGGCTCATTCCAGAGCATTGTTTTTATTATGTTTTCCTTTCATGGTTCTTGTTTAATATATCTTTCTAGAATTGTTGAGG
>PVKS010034954.1:0-20463 GCA_004027875.1 Aplodontia rufa
AATGTGGTCAAATAAAAATTTCAAAATTCTGGAATGAAGCCAGCAGTGGTGGTGCACATCTGTGATCCCAGTAGCTCAGGAGGCTGAGGCAAGAGGATTGCAAGTTCAAGACCAGCCTCAGCCACTTAGCAATGCCCTAAACAACTTAGATGATGTCTCAAAATAAAAACCAAAAAGGGCTGGGGATGTGGTTCAGTGGCTAGGTGCCCCTGTATCAGTTCAAAACCTGATATGAAAACAAAAAGAAAAAATTTCTGGGTGGATCTTTGCGAAGACAAGCAAAAAGAGTGAAAACTAAAGATGTCTCTAGGAACGAGAGAGCTGAGTGCCTGGCTCCCGCCTTCTGTGTTCCTGGAACGTTGCTATAGGAAGGGCTGTCACGATGACCCTTCTGCACCGTTAGCACCAACATAGCCCCCGGCAACCACTGTAACTTCCTTGACCAAGTTTTTACTTGTACACCCCTTTCTCCTAGATCAGCTATTGTTTTCAAGGATGCAAGGAAGCACAGCAGAACACAGGCTTTGACAAATACCAGGACTCCTGTGTGCATGGTCCTGATGCCTCCCCAGAACCATCCCCCCTACACGGGAGTCACTTTCCCTAGAAAGTTAGAACGCCCTCCCCAGTAAGCATTCTTCTCCCTGGTTGATGTGGGTACCAAAGGATTCCCTTTTGCCTCAAGGTGGAGCCAATTCTGCTGTGCACTTCACGTTCTAGAGCTTTCCATGTAACTAGGCTGAAGCAGATGCCAGCTGAGTCTCTTTTCTCTGTCCCATTCTGTCTCTTCACTCCTCTTCTCCCAAGGTCATTTCTCCAACAATCACTTGCACAAGAATCCCCATCTCAGGTGCGGCTTCTGGGGAACCTGGCCTCACATGATACCCTTCCCAGGTGGGGCTTCTGGCACGGGCACTGAGAGCCACTGGACAGCACCGGGCATTTGCCACCAGGTGGGGAGAGGCAATAAATAAGAGGAATAATCCTATGGTTATTAATGTTAATTCCATACTTAAAAAAAAAGAGGGAAAACCATCTTAACTGCAGTTCATAAGTGATGGTATTTGGTGGAGTGGGGGTGCTGATTACTTCTGCCAGGCATTTTGTACTTTCCAGGAGGAATACAGTGAGAGACTGTAGCGACAAGACTACTCCTTTGTTCTGGTTTCTTTCATGATCCGATCATTGCTTACACTGACTTCAGTTTAGAGAACTTAACTTTAGCATTTATGCAAGGTTTCTGATTGTAAATTCTCAGTGGACTGGGAATGCAGATCAGTGAACAAACTGTCTATCCAATGTCCCTGATTGCCAGGCAGTGTAGACATCTCATTATGTGATTCAAGTAACCTGCAAATCTACTGTGGAGTGGAACTGAAACCTTTTGGGGGAAAAAATGCAGGCTTACACAAAATCAGTGAAAGCAATGTTAGAAAACCAGTCTGAATTCTGCAAAGCCACTAATACATCTGGGTCTGGCAGAGTTCCATCTGTTAACCAATGGGGAAGTCAAAATTGCCCCAGAAGATAACACTCTCAGATGCTTTGGAAGACAAAGATTTAAATGAAAGAGATCAAGAGAAGTCCCCGAGAAACAAGAGACAACCATTTCGTGACTGCACTTTTAGTGCAGGGAGGCAAAAAATGATACAGTAGCAAAATTCACATCGTCTGTCTGTCCAGGTTTAGTTCCTTCTTTTGTTCCAGGAATCAGGTAGTTATTTTAAAATTGCTAACAAAGCAAATAAGCTTCTAAGATGCCTTTGACAATCCTGTTTACGATGTTACAAATGCTATTAAATGCAGGATAAAAAAGACCTACTTTTACGATAGTTTAATTTCACTTTTCAAGCAAATTCCCAATCAAAACTTTGGAAAAACATGTTGACTGGGACACCTTGAACCCTGTTCTGAAAGGATTCACTAATTGGCCTTTTTCCCAGCCCCACTTTTCCTTGGCTAGTCAATACTATGCAACACTATCAGGAGATTGTAGGGAACTCAATTTAAACTTTCTACCAATACATGTAACTGTCAGGACCAGGAAACCATCAGTTAACATTTTTCAAAACACAATGAAGAAAAGCATGTTTGGTTCATGCACATTTGCTTCCAGATTCTCAGGGCCTGACACTTAGTAGTCAGAGTTTACACTTACTAAGAGAACGGGCCTTGGCTGGTGGAGGAATCGGATGAAGGGGCTGCGAGCAGCAGCTCATTTGCTGGTCTGCCTGGCACGAGGGATGCTTGCCTTGGCTAAGTTCTTCTCTTTTCCAGACATACCTTGGCCGTCCCAGCCTGGGGAGCTTGGTCAGTAGCGCCAGGCTCCAGCCCCCTTTGGAACGTGAGGTGGTTGGAAGAATCAGATAATGATGTTGGTGAGCCTCTTTGGCCTTCAGCCCCCTTCTCATTCATATGATCATTCTATCTCAGTCTGGAGAAGGGGGTGGCCCTTACTTGACCACCAGCGTAGCGGTTCTTTGGGAACAGAAAAACTGAGGTCAATGATAGGTTTTCTCTTAGGGTCAGGTGGAGTTTGAGGTCTGACTTCCCGTTTTCCAGCTCCCATGAATTTGTTACACTGAAGGTAACCCTCAGTTCTCTGTGTCTGCAATTCCTCTAAGACCCTCTCCTTCCTCCAGGTAACAGGAGTGAGCCCCAGGAGCTTGTGAGAGAGGACACCTTGGCAATTCACTTGGTTGATACAGAATTCGGCACACTGGAAATGCTTATCCTGAATCCCTAATCAACTGGAGTCAGAGGGGAGCAGGGGTTCTAACACCCAGGACCAAGAAGTTAACAGAAAGAGAATTTATTCCCAGAAAATATTTTAATGGCCCCACTCAGCAATGGGTCAGCCTAAGTCTCACCAGAACAGTCCTGCCCCCGAAGGGCATCCTTTGGAACAGAACTCATGAATTTCTTACCTTACCAGTGATGAACGCACATGGGTTTGTTTAGAAAGTATTCCAGTTTTGGCATTAGGGTCCAAAGTTTGGTTATCAGTTCAGATACGTAGCATCTAAGTATCATCAAGCAACTTTTTCCAGCACTGGGGACTGAACCCAGGGCCTCAGGCATGCTATCCCAGCACTCTACCACTGAGCCACACCCTCAGCCCCTGTCACACATTGGAATAATCCTTTCCACAAGTTCCACTTTCTCACCTGTAAAAGAAGTCATCAGAGCTGCCTGAAGGACCCAGATGGACTGCAAGGGTTGATGGGTGTAAAACAGAATGTCTAGATGACCCTGACTGTAATTGCCTACTACATCAGGCATTGAGCCAATTTGTAAGGACTCCATGCAGTGGCTTTTTTTTTTAATGCCCATTTTATAAGGAGGAAATTGAAATTCAAGGAAGTTACATCACTTGCCCAGAATCTCCCAGCTGGCAAAAGACAGAGCCAGGATTTGAGTAGGCACACCCCTTCCCAAAGCATGTGCTTATAACAGCCCCTTTGCAGTTTTTGTTTCGTTTTGGGGGTGCTGGGGACTGAACCCAGGACCTCGCACATGGTAGGCAAGTGCCCTACCACTGAGCTACCCCTCCAGTTCTGCATGTTCTTGTTCACTTCTTTCTTCTGACCACCCCCCAACCATATCTCCCTGCAGAACAAACATGTGCTTCGAACACACACGAGTGTGGAAGAGACTTGTCACTTGAACACTATCTAGACTCCTCCGGTGCCACACTTGCACAGCGCCTGGTCTGCTGCTGGGCTGGACTCTGCACTCTGAGCTGAGGACTTGGCAAGACCTGGAGTCAGAACTAACACAAATCAGGGTGCTCCCGGGTCAAAAGTGAGTATGTGGCACAGACCTGTGACCACAGGGGCCTCCCAGTGACTGAAGCCACAGGAGCCAGCGCTCCTGCAGATGCCTGCTCTTTGAACAAAGTGGTCCAGAGCATCCTTCAGCAGAGATGCAGAGACTGAACTGCTTTGTTGATTCTCTGGTCCAACCTCTGAAGGAGCCAGCCTCTCAAGGCCCATGTAGTCACTCTTCAGGGAATGAGCGGCAGATGGAACCTGAGAAGTCATGCGGGGGTGCTTTTCTTCGAAACCAAGACAAACCTAGGATCACCGTAAAAGCCTTCCTGGGTCTTTCATATAAATCTGCCCTTGGAGGGGACTCATGCTTCACCAACCTATGAGTTTATTCACTCGTTATTCACCTGGTGCACACCTACAAAACGCCAGACCAAGCAGAGGAGATTGTTTTATTCTGCTAAAATCTATTGGACTATGTGCTCCTTCAAGACGGGAGCCATGCTTTATGTCAGTACGTCACAGGTATAGCAATATGGTTTGCTAACTTTTTTGTTCAGTAACTATATCCTACTTGGTGAATATATCTAAAAGAAATATAAAAAATAACCCACATTTTGTGCATAGTACTGGAACTGCTCATAAGAGCTGATATTGTGTTCTTTTTCTGTTTTTCAGATGTTAACTGTTAGGTCAATTCCAGGCGGCTGGGGGTAGGGCATCAGGCAGCCTAGACCCTCAGGCGGATGGATGGGGGCAGGGCATCACGCAGCCTGTACACGAAAGTAACAACCAGACACTGTCAAACAAGCCCCAACGACTTCTTGCGATGTCCCAATGAATGATGGAGTCGCCAGCCAATCTCCAAAGGACAAGGCCCACACACTTCCTCTGCCCACCCCAGACTATAAAGTCGCTGCCCAGCTGGGGCATGTGCCACTTCCCCTGCCCACCCTCACTGTGGTGGTGCAGGTTAATCTGGCCAGAGAGCCCCCATCCCAGTAAAAAACATCTGCGCCTGAGCATCTGGTGCTAAACACCCGTATTTTTCTTGCTTTTTATATTAACTCTGTAAACATGCAATCTTTTATACTTATCGTAAGCGTAAAGCAACTTAATGGATAGTAATTAAAGGTACTAATCAAATTATGCAAAAAAAGGAACTCTGCTTTTGAAAGAGACAGAATATTATGAGCCAAAGACTCTAAATTCATGCCTTTGCATACAGAGGGAAACAATCAGTGCCCATCAACTGATGAATACACGTTGTCGTCTATCCAGACGACATCATTCAGTCGCGAGGAGGAAGGGCGGGCTGCTGCAAGCCAGGGTGGGTGAACCTGGAAAGCAATTTGCTAAATGAAAGAAGCCGGTCACAGAGGGCTGACTGCATGTCGTATTAATTATCCTATTTATAGGGAATGTCCAGAGGAGGCGAGTCTTGAGGGACAGAAAGCAGCTTCAGGAGTTGCCTCAGACTGGAAAGAAATGGGGGATTGAAGGTGGGAGTCAACTGGAAAAGGGATTCTTCTTCAGGTGAGGAAATGTTCTACAATTGATTGTGGCAGCTGTCCCCCAGTCTGTTCTATGAACTGCCCCAGATGAATCTCAGCATACAAATTTGTGTTTGTTTGTAAGCCTTCTCAGGTTATGAATAATCAATGCTATTCAGTGCACTGGAGTCAAGGATGCCATGTTCAGTTGTGCAGGCTGTAAACTGCACACAAGACCTGGCTGAGGACAGGGGCTGAAACCCCTTACATGGGACTCTCACCAAGCCTAGTGCCCTGGCATGGGGCTGTGAACCACCAGAGGGGGCACCTCTCCAACTTGTAATAATATTGCTGGAAAGATGATGGATGACCCAGTGGAAAGCTTTATAAAGACGACCCAGATGGAGACCCTACTAAATCAAAGCACACGGCCCAGGTGCGCATCTGCTGAAAGCCCCTTTGGTAGTTGTGATGTGAACCCATGTTACAGACCTTCAAAAGTTAGACTGCGTAAAAATTCTCTGGTGGGCTTATTAGATTTCACATTGCAGGCCCCACCCTCAGAGTGGGAGTCTTCAGGGCACAATCCTGTCCATCACTGGCTGCTGCAGGTTAAGGCATTGAGACCCAAAGTGTTAAAGGAAAATACAGTGCCACCCTGTGGCTCTAACTCTGGGATGCCCGGGGACCATGCCATATGGTCCTGTTAGCCCTCACTGGAGTCTCACACATTGCGTGTCCTGCACATCATACCCCAGAAGCAGAGACTCAGGGATGAACTGATCATAGCTGGCTCCCAACACCCGTGCCCACCAGCTGTTACTCCCAGAGGGAGGGGGTCCATCTATCCATCCATCCAACAAATGTTTCTTATTTTGCCTCAACAGGAAACAGCTTTCATTGAATAATTCTCATGTGTAAGACATGTATATTTTCTGGTATTTGTTACGTTCCTTTGTTCATTCTCTCCTTTAATAATATTGAGTAGCCACAGTGCTCTTCATTGGGCCATATGCCTTTGTAACAGTCCTTGCTGTCTCCAAGGAGGAGTCCCAGCCTGGCAGGAAAGAGGAAGGCCACATGGTTCATGGGGCCATGGATGGGTGCTCCTGTCCATGAGAGCAGCACCTGCTCTCCCGAGCGCCAGCCATAAGCCCTGTCTTATAACTTGCTATCATTGCTAGTCTCTCGCCTTCCCTTTTAACTTAAAAAGTCTACAAGTGCTTGAAATTTGGAATCCAAGACTGGACACAGTGGTTTACTAGAGTTCTACTATTTTTCACTTTAGTACAAAAGTTAGTTCATCATTTGAATACAAAAATTTTACAACAACAAAAAAATACTATTCATAAACTCCATGGTGTGGCTGAGAGTCTAGTTACTCAGAGCTTTATCTAGTAGACTCAGTCTATAAACAGACCCTCTGGCTAGTATAGGACTTGTGCTCTGCCAATTCATTTAACAGCTATTAAGCTCATCTCAAGTGCCAGCTATGGAGGGGGAGTGTGTGTGTGTGTGCAAGTTTTTCTGTTACATACCAGTGTGCTAGTCAGCTGTCACTGTGACAAAATACCCCAGACAATCAACTTAAAAAGAGGAAAGGTTAATTTCGGCGGATGATTTTAGAGGTTTCAGTCCATAGCAAGTAGTCCACTGCTTTAGGGGTCTGTGGCAAGGCAGCATATCCTGGCAGAGGGCACACAAGGGAGAAAAGGTGTTTGCCTCACTGTGATCAGGAAGCAAAATAGAGGAAAGAGAGTCCCAATATCCCCTTCGAGAGTACAGCCCAATAACTTCACTTCCTTTTCCTAGGCCCCTCCTCTTAAAAGTTCCACCACCTCCCAATTGAACCCGAGGCTGAGGACCAAGTCTTTAACACATGGGCCTTTTGGGGGATAGTCGGGATCCAAACTATAGCAAGCACACACAAAGTAACTGCCGTGGCAGCTGACGTAACAGGCTCAAGCTTAAAGAATCATCCCTGAGGACAGAGCTGGGAGCACAGGCCGCATCTTAGGGTGTTCACGTTGAGCACACATCAGGGAAAAGCTGAAAGCCAGGGACTTAGGTGCTTGATACACTATTAGAATATCTGCAAGACAGTTCTGCAGGAGCAATGAAATGAAAGAGACCCACAAATACCATTAAGTGAAGTCGTGAACCCTCTATGCATTTTTAAAATTCGTGGACATGGGCTTTGTTGTCCAGGATTATGCTTGGTTCTTGTCTATATTTGGTTTTAGCATTTCCAGTCAGTCATCAGTTGTTTAAAATAACTTGCACATACAAATACTAAGGGTGCCTTTTGGTTGTTTTAATGGCTAGGTTTTAAATTCACTCTTGCTAGAGCTGTTTGCGGAAAATTAATGACTTTTCCTAGTGCTTTGAAGAAAAGGCCAAGCCACAGGGTCATGAGACTGCCCAAGACCCATATGCTTTCTCAGAACTTTACGCATTTGTATATGAATCTATTAAACTTCTGATTATGTTGGGCGCTGCCTTCTTTGTTGGGGAGAGATCATTGGATTGGTTTATTTATGGTGCCCCTGGCTCCGGCCCTGCAGTGGTAACTGATCCGTCATCTTCTAGGTTTCCATATGTCATCTTCCACATGGCTTTCCCACCCAGGACAGCTTTGCTCACCCCTTTTCTCCTTTTCAAAATGGATCTTGCTTTCCATGCTGGTGCTCAGTCCCACGGCAGATGGCGAGAGGGGCCACGCACCATCTCCTCAGGGTAGGTGTGGGAAGGAGAGGTAGCACCTCAGGCAGGACTCCACCAGCCTCCCCACAGGTCTTCCTCCATCTGTGGCCATGCACACTGACTTCCCCAATGCTGGAACCTGTGTGTCACTTGTTGGAGGATGACTCTTGGGCTGCTGGAACCCATCTTACCTGGGAACACGAAAGTGCTTAGGAATTCCAACTCCTTTGGGAAAACCCTTAACCAAGCTCTCTGGTCCCTGATTGGGACACTCTTAGGTGGGACCTCTTTGTTGGATTATGTCAAAGTTACCCACCTTGGCTCTTCCTCCTACAGATTTCTTGTTTTTTTTTTTTTTAGAGAGAGAGACAGTGAGAGACAGAAAGAGAGAAAATTTTTATTTAATTTTCCATGTGGCTTTTGTTGCTCTGAGACTTCGTTGTGTACATGGTGCTGGGGTTTGAACTCACATACTCGCGCATGCCCAGCAAGTGCTGTAACCACCAAGCCACTGCTCCAGCCCCAAGATTTTTATTTTTTTAATCACATTCTTGCTCGGCATCCTTTCTTCCAAGCCCACTTTTCCATTCTCTTGGGCACACTTGAGTCATTCATTTCTATATGACGTCTCAGGATTCTGTTTTAGGGAACTCAGCCTATGATAGTGGGAAACAGCCCCACACAGAAACATCCAGCTTCCCTTTTCTCTGTGCCTCAGCTCTGGGGACACCATCCTGGCATCAGACTCTCAGAAGATAGATCTCCCAGGCCTTGTAAATGTCTCTTCCTCTCTAATACACGTTTTGGGCAGAGTTGCTTCGCTGGGACTGCCAGTTACAAGCAGATAGGATCTTTTAAAACAAAGAATTCCACCCACGAATTTAGGATGCCAGTTAACATGGCTTCACAGACTTGATTACGTATTGATTTTAATCCACTTAAGTGCCTCTTAAACATGGACTCTTTTAATTATTGTTCCTGCATGTTTTTTTCTTTGTCCACTTTGGGAAGGATGCTTCCTGCCGGTTCCACACACCAGTCTCCAGGGAATGAGGGCAGGGACCCTGAACAATTGGCTAAAGCCACTTTCCTCTTTACAAAGTTTCCCAGGGGAAGGAACTAGGACCCTGGAAATTCCTCAATTTATTATTAATGATTTTTTTCAAACGGGTTTGGGCTAAAGTCTTAGCTTTACTATTTACTACATAGTATCTTAAGTTCCTCCCTATGAAATAGAGATGGTAATTCCTACCTTATAATCTTGCCAAGAGGATTTAAGAGGTTACTATGGTGGTTGGCACCATCTTTCTTTTTATTCCTATTTCGGGTCTACCGAGGGAATTTCTTTGCTCTTCCACCTATGGTGCTGTTCAAAGCTTCCTTCAACTGGCTGGGCTGCCTGGAAACATGCATGGACTCTGATCATGTGACAGCCATTGCTCTAAGCATTTTGCTGGGATGAACAATTTATGCTTTTCAACAACCCTACATAGCTAAGGGATTCAGTCATCTGATTTTGCAGAGAAGGACTCACAAGCCCACCAATTGGGAAGGAACTGGTCAAGTTCACACAGCAACCACATGGAAGAGCAAGGCCTGGAGTCTGGCTGGCTGAGCTCAGGGTGCTTACTGCCTTACTCATGGTGGTGTGAGGGGCCTGGGGCAGAGGTGCTTGCTCCTTTCTCTGCAAGCATCTACCTACATAGCATAGTGATTCTCAAACTGCAGCGCGCATCAGTCACCTGCAAGCTCATCAAAATGCAGCCTGCTGAGACTCCCCCCATAGCTGCTGATTCAAGAGGAACCCATGACTGCTTTTCCAAGTGGGTCCCAGCTGACGCGCATGCTGGTGGTTGGGGGAGCACGTTCTGCATGGTGCTGATCTGGATTCTGAGAAACACTGGTGGCTTCCTTCCCTTGGAGAGGAGCCGCCCACTGGCAATGGTGGGCATCAGCCTGCTGAGCCAGTGGATGGCTGAGTGTACTTTCTGGCCTACAACAGGGTGTGCTGGGAAGTCTGCAGGGCTCTGGCCATGACAGACGGGAATTATTCCTGGTTCTAGGTGTCACCTTTCTCTAAGCTACTCTGGTGAGGAAATGTTAAAGAGGAACCCCAAGAAAGAAGGTATAGACAAACATCTGTAGAGTTTAGGGGGAGCATTCCAAAGCTGATAATCTGAAATGCTCCATAATTCAAAACCCTCTCAACACTGACCACACACTCAAAAGTTGCAGATTGGGGCTGGAGCAGTGGCTCACCGGTTACAGCGCTTGCCTGGCATGCACGAGGATGCAAGTTCAAACTCCAGCACCACGTACACAACAAAGTCTCAGAGCAACGAAAGCCACATGGAAAGCCAAACAAAATTGATTCTCTCTCACTGTCCCTCTCTCTTTAAAAAAAAAAAAAAAAGTTCCAGATTTTGGAGCATTTTGGACTGTGGGTTTTTGTATTAGGCAGGTTCAACTAAGTAAAATTAGCAAATATTCTAAAATCCAGAAAAACTCTGAAGTCTGAAACACTTCTGGTCCCACACACTTCAGATAAGAGATGCTCAATTTTCACCTTCCTCATATCTGGCCCATCTGAGTTAATCCTGAGCTATCTCCCATAATCCCCACTGCACAGAGGAGGAAAATGAGGTTCTGAGAAATTGGGTGACTTGCAAAAATGGCTATTCACTGTCTGAAACTAGAATTCTAATCCAGGTCACCTGCAGCCCCCACATGTGATCTAGCCCTGGCTGCTCCTTCAGACTATCCTGATAGAGGACACCGCACCTAGGACACCATCATACTGCCACCTTCCGCAGGGGCCCACACAGGGAGGCCTGCGGCTCAAAGTCGTATTCCTGCCAGGAAAGGAATCATTGTGTACGGCATTTTCAACCCTGAAGCAGACCCCCGTCCGTGTGGGGCTTGTGAAATCAAAATCAGGGGTGGTATCTCATCCAGCTCGAGCACCCACGGCTCTCCCTCAGCCCAGATGGAAGCAGCAGTGTAACCTGGGTGCAGTGGTCGGGCCTTCGCAGCTGGCTGGGAGACCCCTTGCTGGTGGCCAGTGTGCCAGTCTGCAGGTCCAGATCTACAGCTAACTCATGGAGGCAGCTCAACAGGCTTTTTGTAAAAAGCAAAGAGTTTTCTTTGGCACAGCAGTCAGATTCCCTGCCCTTCTCCGTGACCTCACAAGGGAGGGCTAGAAGCGCCTCCCATCACCCCGCCCAGCTCCACGGTTGGCTTCACAGCTCAGCCTTTCTGCTCATCTGAGAAGACAGTTTCTTGTTAATTTGAGACCCTTCTCCCTCCTCCCTCTCTGGCTGTCGTCCACTGTATTTGGATACAGAAGGCAGCCCCTTCAGCTGGAACCTTCTAGGTGAGGGCCAGTGGAGAGGGAGCACCCACTTGGCAACTCAGCAGATGATTTTCAACTGCCAAAACATGACACCTGCCCAAGAATTCTGTCTTTAAATCTTATACTTAGGTAGCACTGAAAGGAGACAGGGAGTGGGTCTTCTATTATCCACAGGCCCAGGATCTTCAAAGAGTTTCCAAAGAAACAAATTGTGACTCCCGTTGGAGGTGCCATGACCCCACACCACTGTCTCCAGCCAGTGGAGTGTTACTTCCAGAGTTGCTGATCATGCCCTGGAGTTTCAAGTGGACACTTGAGATGGCCACACAGCACTTAAGAGGAAGGACTAGGGTGGAAGGAACATCTTCCTTCGTGGACACAAGCAGGGCAGGAGGATCAAGATCCCTTACCTGTTGCTTAGCTGTGAGACCTGGGTCAACTGATCGGCCTGCTCTGAGCCCCGTTACCTTCCTTGGTAAAAGAGGATAACATGCTAAAACAGACATGCATCCCTCTGGAGAGCCACCTCCTCCCACCCTCAGCCCGCCACTTTGTGGGGCACTCCACCTCGCTCCCACCCCCATAAGAGGGCGCACATGATCTAGGCTTAAGTCAATGAAGTTTTTCCCAGAACTTTGTGAAATGCGAGCATTTCATGGCCTGCCAGTCATTACTACCCAGAGGGGACAGCCTATCTGAACAAGGAACCAAACCAGGGCTGGAAGGATGGCTCAGCAGTTGCAGCATTTGCCTGGCACGCGGGAGGACACGGGTTCCACCCAGCACCATGTACACAATGGAGTATCGGAGCAACAAAAGCCACGTGAAAAACTAAATAAAAAGGACAGGGAGAGAGAGACAGTGACAACTCTTGGAAGTCCAACAGGAAGCTGTGGCTCAAGCCAACCCTTGGCTCTCAATTGTTAAAACAATAAATTCTCTGTTTTCTTGTGTGGGTGTGGGCTGTTTTCTATTGCTTGCCACAAAGAAATAGGAACAAATACCTCACAGTGTTCTGAGGCCCCTGAAAGGGCCTAGCAGCGTGGGCTAGAGGATGCCCCTGGGGGCAGGGCTTACCCTGGAGTTTGAGGCCCACAGGCCCCTGTGGGAAGGAGAAGCTAGGATGGCTCTGAGCCCCAAAAGGTAGGCAGGGTGCTCACCAGAGGGTTTTGGGATGACTCCTGGCTGAACCCGGGCAAGACCTTCTGGGGACACCTGGACCTCACTGAGAAGTGACCTAATCTGAGGAAGCCTGAGAGCTGGCCTTTGCCCTCAGGCCTTCAGCTGTGAAGGTGACCTGGGATCCTCTATACCCAGCAGGATGCTGGGTACACCGGCACACACCTATAATCCCAGTGGCTCCAGATGCTGAGGCAGGAGGATCACAAATTCAAAGCTAGTCGCAGCCACTTGGTGAGGCCCTGAGCAACTTAGAGAGACCCTCTCAAAATAAAATATATAAAAAGGGCTTGGAATATGGTTCAGAGATTAAGCACCACTGGGTTCAATCCCCACTACCAAAAAAACAAAAAAAAAAACAAAAAATCTATACTCTCTATACCTGGCAAGAGTGCTAGGCTGGCTGTCCATCAGCATTCAGGAATGAGCTGCTGGACCTCAGAGAGCTCAGATTCTGTTTTTAATGGGGGCCATATTTGGCTGCAGGCCCTTTACACACAGTACCTAACTCAAGTTGAGAACACCAACCTGAACAATGTGGTTTTAAGAAAGGCCCACAGATTACTGGATGATTCCCCTTCCGAAAGGTGGAGCCTAGTTCCCCCTCCCTTGCCCATGGGCCAGGCTAGTGACTCGCTTCTGGAGAAAAGGAAGTGGCAGAAGCAAGGCCCTGTGACTTCTGACAGTGGGTTATAAGAGGCCAGCTGCTGCCTGATTCGCACTCTCTCGGATGGGTCACTCTGGCGAAGCCAGTCACTGTTTCACGTGACACTACAGCTACCTGTTGGAGGGGTCCACATGGAGAAGAAAGAGGCACCAGCCATGTAAGGAGCCTGGGGTGATGTGCGTGACTGTGCCTAACACAGTGTGTCTCCCCCTGCCCCAGTCCCAGCACAGGACTGGGCTGAGGATCTGTGCAAACCAATCCAGAGCAGATCCAACGCTGGACTTTGTTTTCTCTATCACAAGAAAGCATCAGAATCTTTTCCTCTTCCTGGTGTCAGAATGGGAGTTTTATCCAGGGAGAATTCTTTAAAAACATTAAATTTGTACTCTCAGCTCTAGGCTTTCCAAAACCTATCTTCTCACAAAGATGGAGTTCACTTCCCACCACAAGGTTCTCAAATTAAGGATGAAGAGTGAAAGTGATGAAACCCCAAAACTCCTGTTGAGGCTTAATTCCTCCATGTGGCAGTGTCGGCAGGTAGGTTCTAGGTGTCTGGTTCAAAGAGGCAGAGCCCTAGCAAATGGCTTAACGCCTTTCCATAGAGAACGGGTTTGCTGTCCTGAGTTCAGGCCCCCTCCCCTTCCTCCATATACACCTGCTTGCCCTTCAGCTTTCTGATACAATGGGAAGCATCACGATCACCATGGTTTTGGACTTTTCATCATCCAGAACTATGAATTAAAATTCTTTTCTTTATAAATCACCTGGTCTCAAATATTCTGTTATAACAAGAGAAACACACACGCACACACACACACACAAACAAGACATCTCCCAACACAAGAAAGCCTCATGCCTTCTTCAGAAAAGATGGGTTTGTAGGTGAGGGGAGCATTTGCCTAATTCAGCCCTGGCAGTCCCAGTCACACCCATCCTTCAACTAACCCACTGGAGGAGTCTTGCCCTGGACGCTGCCACTGAGCTCTTGGCTCTCCCCTTGTTCATATTATGACACTGTCTTTTCCAAAGCATGGACTTATTCATGCAGCCCCCTTTAGTCCCTCTTTTTGGCCTGGCAGAAGTTTTGAAAGAAAAAGGTGATGATTTCCATGGTGCAGGGTCTGTCTTGGGAAGCACTGATCTGTATTATTTACAAACCATCTGCTCTCAGAGGCTGAGATTTGTTTAAAAAAAAGAAAAACCCACCATTCTCAACCTCCATGTATGTACATCTCTTTGCAGTTTGACCTTATAGCTGTTCTCTTCACAAGGTAGACTTCCACCTTGAATTTGAGATGGATTCCTGGTTTGTCCTCACCAATCAAGTGCAGCAGAAGCGATACGGCCCCTGTCCCGAGCCCAGGTCATCAGGGGCCTTAAGACTCGTTATTCACTGTTCATTCTCTGAGTTAATCTTTTGGAAACCTGCTGAGGTCTCAAGAGCTCAGTCTAGTTTGCTAAGGGATGACAGCCACATAGCTCTTTCACTCCACTGTTCCAGACAATGACTGGGTTCCAGCTGATCTGCCAGCTAACCACAGACATAAAAGCAAGGTCAGCCAAGCATGGCCCAGTGCCAAAAAACTGCCTCCGTACCTCCTAGAGTCATGAGCAAGAGTGGTTGTTGTATCAGGCCATAAATTTTAGGGTGGTTTGTTGCATTGATGGCTATAGGCTACAGAATTTCTCTGAAGAGTAAATGAGAGTGCCTTTGAGCTCCCTGGGCCCCTCCTAGCCCATAGGAAGCACTCAGGAAGGGGGTGGCTGTGATGATATGATGTGACAAGGCTCCCGGGCCACACCCCCTGTGGAGCCTGTGCTGCAGAGGAAGCCCTGGCCTGTGCACTTTGAGATGCTAAGGTCAATACTTCTTGCTTGGTTAAAGGCCCCAGAAGTAGAACTGACAGCCATAGGTGAAAACAGTAGCAGATGGAGCAGAAAACCACCCAACTGTAGCAAGGATTTCATCCTCCAAGTGCCGAGATCACAGCCTGAGTCCACTGACCAAGGAGAAGGGACGATGGGGCCTGGGGAGATGTGGAATGCACTCAAGAAACCCCGACACCACTTCATTTCCCTGTGTCGTCACGTCCCCTGCGGCTGAGGAATGAACTTCTGAGCACAGAAAACACATGCCAGCTCGGAATGCCAAAAAATGACCATCAGTTCTATTTACTGTCCCTAAATCTTCAAAGCACGTGAGGGTACTGCAAATAAAATGTAAGAAGCACACAAACATAATAAAATCAAGGGAGGTGTTTCATAAACTCCAAAGAATGTGTTTCTTCTCGCCTGTGGAAGGTACAGCCTCTCCCCAAGAGGCTACTTGAACAGCAAAGAGCTTGTTGGCAAAATTGCTCCTTAACTAAATATTTGTAAATTACTGAAGCACATTTTTTTTTATTTGGATTGCACTAAACTGTGTTAAGTTTTTTTTTTTAATTATTTGAACCACTTTGTAAGCAGAAGGAATTTGTGATTAAAATTGATTCCTCATTTACCTTTTTTGAAGTCTGCATTGTATTTGCTTAGCCCAACACTTCTTAAACAGTATAGTTTAAATGTCCTTTTTAGACAATTTTTACATTTAAAACTTTTCTTAATTTATATCGTATATCAAGAATAACGACCAGAAGAGCCCCCACCCCCACCCCCAGCTCCCTCCAGAACACAAACGCTTTAATCTGCTCATCTCTACTTAGGATGTATAGGGTCCCTTTTATTCGCAGGCAATATATTCCAATACACCCAGGGGATCTCTAAAAACTGTAAATTGTGACAAACCGTATATATACTGTTTTCTCCTATGTCCTGCAGTATCATCACATAGTAGCAGAGTTAATCTGTCCTTCTAGGCCTTCTGCCCCAAACCTCCTTTGCATTGCTGCTCCTGCACATGGGGTCACTATTAAGTAAAATAAGGATTCTTGAACACAAGCACTATGATACTGTAGCGGCTGATTTGTAGTAATGGTCCAGCAGGCTACTAAGTAACTAACAGGTAGGTAGTAAATAAGGTGTGGATACTCTGGACAAAGGTATGATTCCCATTCTGGGTGGATGGCACTCAGAATGGCATGTGCTATTGAAAACTGAACAACTGTATATTTCTGGAATTTTCCATTTCATATTATTAGACGGCAATTGATCATGGGTAACTTAAACCAAAGAAAGTGGAACACAGATAAAGGGGGGGACTAAGGCAGACTGCTTTCCCTTTGGGCTTGCAGAAAATCTCAGCAAACGAGTTACAGCTGGGAAGAGCTGACTGATGCTTTTGCACAAAGGCAGAAGACAATTACTATTTGAACTCATGATTCTGAGAGGTTGGGCTATGGTGGAGTCAGAAATGGGCTTAGCATATGCATACTCAATGCTTCCTCCTGGCCCAACTCTGAGTTCAGCTATGTACTGTCTTTCAGTAGTTCCAAGGACTCTTAGGCTCAACTATACCTCAGCCAGGGCAGGACTGACCTTTCCTTTGGAGACAACTGGAGGCAGCCCTCAACCATACTGGGAATGGAGCTGGTGAATGGAGCTCTAGTCACCTGTCCTTCAGGTGAATATTTCTGGGTGACTTCCTATATGCTTCTCAAAAGTCTCAGCAGTGACCTCAAAAGCATGCCCTCTCATCTCAGAAGGAGATCTCTGTCCTCCACGAGATATCCATTTAACTCAGGAGTCCTTCTGGGGGAAACAGTAACAGGGGGAACCCAAGTTGGACATCCATGATATGGCATTAGCCCTGGATAACTAAGTATATATACAATGGTTCTTGAATGTCTGCTGATGTTTCCCCCTCAACTGTATCTCTATATCCATCTAATAAATTTTTAAAAAAGCACGTCCTCATGTTGACTTTTCTTCCCACCTTCCTTGGACCACTACTCAAACAAACCCCTGAACCTGTGCCTTCACTTCAGGTTTTGCAAATGGAGGGTACCACATGCCTTTGGGTAGGTAAATTACAGGAAAATGAAGGTCTGATAAACAGCACTTTGAGAAGAAGCAAAATAAAGATCCCCGATTGTCCAGCTGAGCTGGAGAGGAGATTTCCAATGGAGTGGATGGGTATAGGGCACCCTGAGTGTGTGAAGGGCCAGCAGAGAAGATTCTCACAGCCCAAGTGTCCTCCCGGAGCAGCTAGGAGGTGGGTGGTGGGAAGGAGAGCCAGAATATAAGAAATGAATCAACCGGGGCCCTCGTTCTAAACTTCCTCTAGTCTCACTTCCACCTCCATCTCTGTTTTACCCTCCAAGGCAAAACCCACAGAAACTGCTGCACCATCAGTTGACCTAATTTCTGCTGCCCCCATCCTGAAATCAGCGTGAGCAGGAGAATGAACGGACAACTTTGGAAAAGGAAGATATCACATGGGATCTGTTCCTCCTAGAACATTCCTTCCTTCCAGATGAACAAGTGGGAGGACTGAGTGGCTACCGAGCACCCGCTCACGCTGGGCCAGAGGAAGTCTAGGAAGCCTGAGTGATTCATGTTTTTAAAGAGGCCAAATGCTCAATATGCATGCTCAGTCCTCCCGCTGCCCAGTTAATTCATAAGAATGAACATGAAGTGAAATGGTGCTCTGTACTTCCAGCCAAGTAAAAGAAACTTCACTTCCCAAAGCCATCCCTGGATCTGGCTGGAAAACTGATCCAGAGAGCACGTAGAACATTTCAGGGACTACACATCACAACGTTAGGGTGAGAGGGAGCCCCAAGTTCTCCTGCCCCAACAGGATACTTAGGGAGGTGAAAGAAAGGAGGTATTATGCTGAACCTAGATTTGGTTTTTGTAAAAAAGGATCATATTTTTTATATGCCATTTGGCTTTGTGATTTCAATAGACCATTATTTCCTTTACTAGTAGTGGTTCCATCTGTGAAATACATGCTTTTAGGTCTTTTTCAGTTCAAGTTTCTGTCTTCCCACGAAAAGGTTCAGATTTGAAGCATGGATCCAGTCATGGGTATCAGTAGTGACCAAATGGATAATTTTTTTTTTTTTAATGACAATTCTGGTCCCAATTTAAAAGCCTCTATTAAGGACATTTTTTTTGAGGGGTAGAGGGGTTATCTTCTAAAGTATGGGAAAATGACAAATGTTTATCCTTTCTTCCCAGAGTTCATTGTTGGAACAGAGTACCATGATAAATAAATATTCATAAACACTTTTATGACATTTTATGAACATAGTAGAGGCTTAAACATACAGGCAAATAAATAGAAGTTGTCACATAAACGATATCCTTCCCCATTTGCATGGACACCTTACCATGGACCTCGCAAGGCCTACATCATCTAGCCCCTGCCTGGGCCTTCAGCCTGGTCTCAGGCCTCTCCTCTCACTCACTCCATTTAAGCCACACTGCCCTTTCCTGCAGTGAGCTGTGTTCCTCCCAGTCTCAGCATTTTCCCACTTCCAGAAAATCCTCCACAATGCAAATAGGCCTCTTTTCTGACACAATAAGGGTTTTTATCTCAAGAAAACTGCAGCTGTCTCTACCTCCCAGCATCACCTCACTGCACTCCAACACCAGCAAATCAGAATACAGCACTGGATTCTTGTTGCTACATAACATAATTAATAATTTCATAACCTACTCACCTCCTTGATGTTTATAGGAGCTTCAGACCCATTGTGCCAATGGTACAAGGCTGTCGGCATTTAATAAGTTACTCAGGTATTTATTAAAGAGATTTGGGATTTTTGCAACAATTTTTGGACCTGCGTTGGGACAATGGTAGATAAATCAGAGACAGAGCAAGACAATTCAAGCCAGATCTGAGAGAAAGGATGTGTGACTCCCCCTCTTTCTACCCTTCCAATCATCTAAAGGGCAACAGGTAGATGGGAAACCAGGATGGGCAGCTGTTTTACCTTCCCAGCACCATTCAAGGGCAAAGCTCTCCTGTATGATCTTCCCTTTGAGTTCATCTGGGG
Organism: Aplodontia rufa; assembly: GCA_004027875.1. NCBI lineage: Eukaryota > Metazoa > Chordata > Mammalia > Rodentia > Aplodontiidae > Aplodontia > Aplodontia rufa. Next base: position 19,107 of record PVKS010034954.1, read on the forward strand.
ACAAATTAATTCCAGAGAGGAGAACCCAAAGGCAAGGCTGCTGCCAGCTTCCAAGGACCCAGTGGGCACCACAGGAAAGCTCACTGCAGGGGGAGCCAGGTGCGGGGCTGGGTCTGCATGCCAATATCCTTCGGGTACTGAAGAGAGCCTTGTTCAGATGAATCACAGCTGCCTCAGAAAACGCATCAATATTTCCTTGCCTGCTGCCCCCTGCGCAAAAAATGGGCGATGACGTAATGAGAAAGATCTAATTCATGAAGCACCTGGCACTTCAGAGGGTAATATCCACCAAGCCACGCGGGTGGCCAGCTTGCCTGTTGGACATGTAAATGAGCCTCTTTATGCAAAGAAGATGCAGCAGAGCCACGAGTCCTCCTGTCTGTGCCTGAGCCCCAGTTCATCACTTACAGCTGCACCTGCCTCAGCCTCACTAAGCCTTGGTTTCCTCATCGGGAAAACGAGATCTTAATGGGACAAACCTCACTGGGCTGCTGTAGGACTGAACACGTTAATAAATGCTAAGTGCTGAGCATACAGTCCCACGTATAATCAAGCACTTGCTGAGGGCCAGCACCTCTGGCCTGCTGCTGAGACGGCCAGTGACATGCTTTCAGAACAGAGAAAGAGTGTAAGCCTTCGAGCCTTCGGCTTATTTTCAAAACACCCGCAAAAGCCCAACACCGAAACCTGACGGAAACCACGCAAGAAAACAAACTACAGACAAATCTTGTTTACGTCTACAGATACAGATATACTAAATGTTAGTAAATCGAACACAGGAACATATTTAAAGGATAATAAAGAATGATATACAATGACCTTGTGAAAAGGTCAAAAGAAAAGTTAACAGCTTAACATACCAATATTTTGAGTATTAATAGTTCAGGAAAAAGGAAAACTAACTGATCAAAAATTTCAGAATTAACTGAATAGGATTGATCCTCATTTGAACTAATCTCTCAGAACAAATATGTACAAAGTAGATTTATATTAGGTTGAATTATAAAGATAAGATTCTCCAAATAGAATCATTTGAGGGAAAAGACTGTGGTCACAAAATATTAAAACATACCTTTTCTCTTTAAAAAAATATTAAAACATATGAATGGTTCAGATCAGTAATCTAGGAAATTTTTGCTGTAATGGATCAGCCTTATATATCAAAAGGGGTCTTAGATCTTTCCAGAAGCAAGCCTTGAGACAAGGATTCACGAACAAAAGATGTACAAAATTGTGTCCTCAGGAAGGACCTCAAGAGAGTGGAAGATGCAGGATATGGATGGGAGAAGCCAGGCAAGCTGGGGGAGCTCAAGCAAAGTCCCCAGAGGGTAACACCTCAGAGCTGGCCTGACCTAGG
>PVKS010034955.1:0-20478 GCA_004027875.1 Aplodontia rufa
ATTCTTGAAACATTATATCACCAGACATAGTGACATCTTAGACCAAAAGTGAAAGAGAAAGAAATGAAAGAAGACTATCAGACTCCAGAAATCCCACACACAGAAAACAGGCATACAGGGGCTGGAGCAGTGGCTCAGCAGTTACAGTGCTTGCCCAGCATGTGGGAGTATGTGGGTTCATACCCCAGCACCACGTACACAACAAAGTGTCGGGCAAAGAAGATCACATGAAAAATAAAATAAAAATTGCTTCTGTCTTTCTCTCTTTCTCTTTCTCACTGACCCTCTTTCTTAAAAAAAAGAAAGAAAGAAAAAAGAAAACAGGCATACAAATTTCTTACTGACAAAGGCATTCTATCTTTCATGAAAGGGGAAGGCTGGCTCAGATGGCTGAACCAGATGTCAGAGTCTTGTTTGCAGAAGGTGGAGCAGTGGGCCCAGAGGCAGAACTGTAAGACATAGGGATGATTCCAAGAACTTGAGACCTAATAATATTTTCCCAATAGGATCTCAGTATTGCTTGGGACCAGTGTTTCTTTTCTTCTTTCTATTCCTCCCCGCCGCCAACCTTTGAATAGAAGTGACTACATCTGTTATCATAAGTCTGTGCCATCATTGTATTTTGGGATCACTTCTTTTGTAGTTTCACAGGTCCACAGATGGAGAGGAATTTTGCCCCAGATGGATTATACCAAGATTATCACCCATGTATGATTTAGAGAATGAAACTTGGGAATTTTGATGATATTCAGATGAGATTTTTGAATTGCATTGATGCTATAATAGGTTGAAACTTTTGGAGATGTTGGGATTGGGTGAATGTATTTTTGCAAGTGGAATGGGTGCGAAATTTTGGGTGGCCAGAGAATAGACTATATAATAGGGTATTCTATTTAATGAACCTTAAAGTTGTTCATGTTTCAATCCCAAGAATGTGTGAATATTTTGACTTACATGGAAAAAGGAACTTTGCAGGTGCGATTAAGCATCTTGAAATGAGATTGTTTTGTATTGTCTAGGTGGATTGGTATGAAGGGTCCTTGTAACAGGAAGGATGTAAGGAGTGAAATAGAAGTCAGAGAGTAGAGAATATGCTGTGCTGTTGGTTTTAAAGGCAAAAGAAGTGGTTTCGAGAGCCCATGAATATAAGATGGCCTCTGCTAGACAAAACATGGAAACATTCTCTCTAGGTTCCAAAAATCACCAAATTCCCATTTTAGACTTCTAACTTCCAGAACTCTAAGATAACACATTTGTGTTGTTTCAAGCCACTATGTGTAAGAAGGAACGAGTAGTTAGTAATTTGTGAAATTTGGTATTGCAACAATCCTAAATTGATATACCCAGTGTACTGCATTTAACCTGCAACCCTAGTTTTTATGTCATTAGGTACCTATTATGGACCAGGGGCCTCATAATACATGATGCATTAGCACACAATCTGGTGAAGTTGTGACAATTTTACAGATTAAAAAGAAAATGAACATCTGAGCTGATATTAGCAGAATTTTATCTGAACCCAGGTTTGAGAGACTGGAAAAATCCCTCCATCATTCCCTCCTTCTCTCTTTCTTTCTTCCCTTACTTCCTCTTCCCCTCTCCCCTTCTACTCATTATTTACCACAACAGTATTGTCTATGAGCAATCCACTTCTGGGACAAAGTAGATTTTGATCCAACAAATTGCTTTTCCCTATGTGTAGAATCCCTCAGCTTGTGGACTATCTTTTCTAATCCAAAGGATATTCTAATACAAACTAGTGAACTCCTAAATAGATGAATTTTTTACTGTAGTCAAAAGGAATATTCAAAAGACTTTACTTTATAGATCAAATGTGCATTTTTCAATGCCAAAATGGTCTGGCTTACTCTGACCAAGCAAAGAGAAGATTCCAAGTGTTATAAATTTCAGCAAATGAGCTAAAATAATTCGTTCCCTTAGATGATTAAATAAACAATAAGGCAAAAAGATCCACAGTCAGCTGGGTAGAGAAGCGCATTCATTGCTTTCATTAGCAGCTTGCCTTCCTATTTTTCTTTGAACTAACAAATATCCTAAGAGCTCAGGGGGAGAACGCCCCAGATGTTGCTGCTCAGATCTCTGTGAACCATATAACACACTGGGGATGGCCACCTGCACACATTGCTTCTCTTCATTTCCAATCTGAAATAATTCTATCACCTTCTATATCCCAGTTTCCTATGAAAATACCACAGAGAGCTTCCTGATCACTGAAGATATTATCTGTTCATGTATCTGTCAGTTGACCAGCAAAACACATCTGTCAGAGCAGTTGGAGGGGTGTCGCATGCAATGTGCGGGGGCAGGAAGAGCTTGCTGGACACCAAGAGAAAGGGGTAAATTGTATGCTGTACTTTTCAGGTGAGCAAATTTGCTAGGAACTCATTATTTTTCAAAAACAAGCAGCTTCCACTTTTTCATGATTCCTTACACTGTATCAACTAATTATGCAAATCTCTGAGCACAGTGCTTGTGAAGTAAGTACGCCATGAATGCTAGTTATTCTTACTTTTTGCTACGTTATTATTATAGCAGGACTGTTCCCTCAGCACATGGTCACTAGATGTACCAAAGTGCAATTGTGTGGCTGAATTGTGAGCTTTTGTGGGAGGTCATGAGATTGGAGAGTTAATGGGTCAACTGGTATGTATGCTGTTCAAGTGATTTAGACAAGATGTTTTTGTTTGGAATAATGAGTTCTGTCTAGTAGCAGTCCAAGGAAGGAGTTTGTAAGTGGCTGGTGTGTTGGTTCTACTTTGAAAGGTTGACCTCTATATGGTAGACCACCAGGACAACCCCTGTTCTGACAAGGACAGTCCCTTTTGTGCTTCACTCTAACTGGGAAACCATTAGTGAGACGGGAAAGAGTTAACATTTTCATCCAAGTCAAGTGATTAGAAGAGCCACAGCAGACCTGGAAATGTGAGGATAATTATAAAGTTAATGTATTCTTTTCTATTGGAAACATCTGGATAAATGGTTGCAATGGGATTTCCCTTCAACCTGCACTTTCCACAGATTCAGTGTTTACTTGAGACTGAATTATTTGCAAAAAACAAAGTAAAGAATGACCGTTTTCTTCTTTTTTAGGCTAATGACTTTGAATTTGGTGTTCTATAATGGACTTATTTCTCGTACCTTTTAAGGATATGTATAAAGACAATTTAACAAAGATAACCAAGGAATCACCTTGCTTCCAAGTTTTGGGATGCATGGAAATTATGGTGGGAGAGGGAGAGGGCAGTGCTTATGTATATGTGGGGGTGTTTGTTTAAAATGCAGATTCCTGGGTTTCACTGCAGAAAATTTATCTTTATAGGTTCAGAATAGGACATTAGGAATTTGCACTAAAGAAATAATGAACCTGGGGCCCAGAATAGGAGCAAATGTGGAGAAGTTTGGTTTACATGGATGGAGTTTGATACTAGGAAATAAAATAATATAAAAAATCCTATTGCCATTGATTATTTTTTTAAAGACAGAGGGGACAGAGAGAAAAAGAAAAGCAATTTTTACTTTAGTTTTTCATGTGACTTTCATTCCTCAGACACTTCGTTGTACACATTGTTCTGGGGTTTGAACTCATGTACTGGCGAATACCAGGCAAGTACTGTAACTGCTGAGCCACTGCTCCAGCCCGGTTTTTTTGTTTTTAAAGAGAGAGGGACAGTGAGAGAGAGAGAGAGAGAGAGAGAGAGAATAATTTTTATATAGATTTTCAAGTAGCTTTCGTTGCCCCAAGACTTTGTTGTGTACAAGGTGCTGGGGTTTGAACTTGAATACTTGCACATTCCAGGCAGGTGCTGTAACCACTGAGCTACCACTCCAGCCCCAGCAATTGATTAAATGTTATGTTATGTGACATTGGAACAGAACCTGCGCATGTGACCGCTTTTAACTCCAATTTTACCTTTACAAGGGTTCTGTCTTCAAATACATTCTGAGGTGCTGGGGGTTAAGACTTCAATATAGGAGTTATGGGAGGACACAATTCAGTTTATCACAGGCACACAAGAGTAACTGCAGTAGCTGCTAATTTTTGAATGTGCCAGGTCTATCCTCAGCACTTTGCATATATTGTCACATTGAATCCTCACAGTAACTCTCCACTTGTTTTTAGGACCAGCTCCCTGCTGGGTCCACAGGCATGGAGACATTCTCTTTACTCCATGACCTTTTACGCTTGTGAAGAGACTGTTGCATCCTTGGTTGTAAGTTATCATAAAGCTGTCCTTTGGCTGCTAAGTGTCTGGTCTTTGATGAAGCTGTGACTTCCAGATTGTGTGTGTGTCTTTTTTTTTTTTTTAAGAAAGAGAGGGACAATGAGAGAGAGAGAGAAAGAGAGAATCAATTTTATTTAGTTTTTCATGTGGCCTTCGTTGCTCTGACACTCCATTGTGTATGTGTTGCTGGGGTTCAAACTCATGTCCTGGCACATGCCAGGCAAGTGCTGTAACCTCTGAGCCACTGCTCCAGCCCCTTGGCTCTTTTTCTTTTTCCCATCTCATCCCCCAGTAGCACTGTTCTGTGGGGCAAAAGGTTTCTCCTCAAATGCTCTTTGGAAAGAATGGAACGCAGCTTGCTAAGCCAAGCTCTGTGTGTGTGTGTGTGCATGTGTGTGTGTGTGCGCGTTTGTGTGAGTGTATGGTGTGTATGTATGAATGTGTGTATGTACGCATGTGTGAGTGTGCATCCTTGTGTGTATGTGCACATGTGTATTCATGTGTGTGCATGCATGTATGCATACTTGTGTGTATATGCGTGTGTATGTACACATGTGTGAGTGTGCATGCATGTGTGTATGCATACTTGTGTGTATGTGCACATGTGTATGCACGTGTGTATGCATGTGTGTGTGCGTGCGTATGCATGTGTATGCATGCATGCACATGTGTGTTTGTGTGGGAAGTGGGGGGTATGTTTTTGCTTGCCTTTTTTTCTATCAGCAGATTGTTCTGGGAGTAGTGATGCTCTTAATTAAACCAAGATCTGAGGTGCTTAAAATGCAAAATTCACAGGCAAGCTGGCTGATGCCTGAGGCTGAGAAAGGATGCTCTTCGTTTTCAGAACCCTAGATGTGTCACACTGGAAAAACTCCTTCACTCCCATAACTCATAGGACCAAAGAATGGGACCTAGCTGAGGCGAGGAGTTTATTCAGAGCTAGATGCCTCTGTAGCTGCCTCCTACCAGCTGGGAGCTTAAGTGGTGCCTTAGGAGACAGCACAAGGGGTCCCTCTATGGACCTCCTCCTACCATGTGAGAGTAGCCACAGGTCCATGAAAGGATGGATGAATGAGCTATGAAGGAATCCACAAGCTAGATGATTTTGGTTCTTGTAAAGGATAGAAACCGAATGCCCAGAGGTGGGCTCAGAGATTACAAGCCTGTCAGTGGAGGTTGCAGGCTGTCTAGGGAAACCTGAGAGCTGGGAAATTAGTACTCACCCCCCATTGCCCAGCATGCTAGTTCTTTCAACTGCCCTCTGACCTCTCCATTCAGAACACATGCAAAGGACTCTGGACATCTCAACGTGGTCCCATCACATAACTCTTCCCACCCAGTTCCCACCAAAACCCACTTGGCAGCTGGTCAGTGTCTGCGAGTGTCTACAGCACCTCTGCTGCCCCTCCCCTTCCCTTGCTTTTTGGGGATGCTGCATGTATCTGTGCTCGTAGGCCACTAGAACTCCAGGCCCCACTTTGGTCTTCCTGAGATGGTGACCCTTTGATGTGCATTTATGGCAAAATCTCCAAGTGAAGTGAGGTCTGTAGGAGAGAAGAGCAAGAATTGTGGGTGCAGCAGTGGGGGAATCCACTTCTCAGCTCTATTTCCTACTGCTCACACCCAACTGGACTGGTCTTGGCATGGGCTCTGTTTACATCTAAAGCTTTTTCTGTATCTACTTAGATAAAGGTGCACTTGTTAAGTTAAGATACCCACTTTGGATAGATCAGTTAGATAGGATAGGCTGTGTGGACAGTTGTATGACTTAGAGGCAGAAGTTGAGTTCCCACTCACGCCTGCTTGGAATGCATGCACTTGGGCAGGGCACAATCTTCACAACTGTTCAAGGCAGCCCTGGCTTTTGCTCTGAGTACAGAGGTAGGGGCTATGAACCCTCCCCACTTTTGTCCCTCTGCCTCATTTGAATCCTGGATTCCCAAATAGTGTGATCCCTCAAAACTCTCTCCATTTTCAGCCTCATGTGCCTTTTGTTTACTTCATTCTACCCCGCACTACGTCATCTTGAAAGTTCTGGTTGCTGAGTGACTTTTTGATAGTTGGATGATTGGATGTGATGGGGATGCAGATATTTTGCATTTATTGTTTCAAGAACTTGACCATGTGAACAGGAATAAATCATCAACAACATCTCAACAACAGTGTTCATACTATCTGAGAAACTCGCCGACTAATCCGGGAGTTAGGGAGTAACATGCACTGCTGTGTGCAGGATAGAATACTGGGTTGCTGACCAGCTCTGAGTAATTTCAGCCCTGAGTTTGGTCTAACCAAGTGCTGCTGAGCACCCTGATGTCAGAGCATCTTGCCTTCTCCTTACTGCATCATTGTGCCCATTAATGGTGGGCTGGCCTATACCCTTTGACCCCATTCATCCAAATAATTCTCAAAAACAAAATAAACAAACACCAGATACAGAAAGGTAAAGAGGCACCTCTCTCACTACAACAGTTTCTGAATGGAGTCTGCTCATGATTCCCAATGCCCTTCTTCCCCAGTAGCCCTCGCTGACCTGGTGACGTCGCCAGCCTAGAAAACCTATGAAGCAGGCAACGTGTACCTTTTGGGCCTTCCTCACCTGTGCAGCAGTTGTCTTTTCCTCCACCCCAGGACTCTTCTCCTTTGGCATCAGTGGAGTCTTTTTCTGTGGGTGAACTAATCTCCAATAGAGTTTATTGGCTAAACCAAGTGTTTACAGATAATGGCTTAAGGTTTACCTCCTCATGGTGAGTTGGCATTTTAAAATGAGAACTTGCCCAAAATAAATGAGGTTATAATCATTAAAAGGGGGGTGGTGTTCTTTTAGCACTTTCCAAAATCAGGATGCCTTCATTCCTTAGGCTAGGCCTACTTTTCAGTTCTGAAAAGCAAGCAGTGAAGTGGAAATTTCAGGATACTTGAGTCCTAGAGGCCATTTGTATCTAATTACATTTTACTCTTTCTTGAAGAACCCAGTACTTATTCAGTTTCACACAGCTTTTTGGTCTCTGTATCATCTTCCTCCTCATAATTGGAGGAGAGCTTGGCCCTCTGCATGCTTGGGGTCAGGGTGGATAAGCAAGGTTTGCCACTTCTCTGTCCTCTGGGTCGCTCTACACTCCCCTGAGATGGAGTGTGCTGGCAGCGAGGCCTGTGCTGATCTCACTTTAGCAGTTTTAACTCTGATATTCTTCTAATCTTTTGAGGAATATTAAATAGCAGGCTGGCATGGTTTTGAATGGAGATTTCCCACAGAAAATTTACACACGCACACTGAGTCTTCCTGGCATTGATGTTAGATGTCTTTCTGAAGTAAATGGTTAACCAGGTCTTGATGAGCATTACTTGGCTTGAGAACTACACTTAACAGTGATCAATGATTATTTCTTTCACTTTTTCCCCCCAAGTAAGAACAATAATTCACTAAAAGTTTGAGTTGTTAAGGGGTTGGGGAAGATCCTGTGAAAGGAAATTCAACTAAATGTCACCTAAAATGAGTAAAATCCCTTTGATTTGGATGGGAGCCTCTGCCAAATTTTCTTTATTTAGCAATATATGTATATATCTGTTCATTAAATTGAATGTCTGCTATATACCAAGTCATATACTACAAGCTGAGGTCACAAGGATGCAGACAATGCATTTTCTCTTGATGGGACTGTACTTTAGTGCAAAAGACTCAGCAGGCTCGAGGTCTGTGCTTCATCTTTCTCAGCTGTAAAATGGGTAGAGTAGGTAAACTGCACTATAGGACTGTGATGAGAATTCAATGAGCTATTATTTATTGCAAAGCAATGGGGACACTGGCAGGTAGTAAATGCTTTATAAGTGTTTCACCAAGTACTGTAATTAAATTATGGCTCCCTAGGATAATAACTCCTAGGAGACTGGAGAGTGGGAATATGGGGGAACCATCTCAGAAGCAGATGTCATTCCTCCACGAGATACCCATTTAACGCAAGAGTTCTTATGGAGGAAACTGCAACAGGTGAAACCCAAGGTGGTCATCCATGTTTTGGCATTACCCCTGGATAACAAAGTATATATACATTGGTTATTGATGGTTTGATAATGTTTCCCTCTCAATTGTATCTCTATATACTCTTAATAAAAAAAAAAGACATAGATGAGAAATGTGAATGTCCCCAAGGGTGTGAACAAAGCAATCCAGAAACTGCACCACGGACGACTGAACTGGGGGAATGTATGATGGTCGGGAATGACTTCATGTGGGTCTTGAATGATGGATGAGATTTCAGTATGTAAAGTAACTGAGGGCATTGCCAGGGTTGGAACTGCACAGCTCTGTTGTAACTCACACAGTCCATCCAGAACATTCTGGTAGAAGCCTTTCTCACTGCTCCAGCAGAGATCAGGCTCCATCTGCTCAGCTCTTGATACCTGCCTCTTCCTCATTATTGTCTCTTCATAGTACAACCATTTTCCTCTAATATTCATTCAATGGCATTTGCTCAGTGCTAACTTTGTGTTGGGCCTTGTGTGGGGCCCACTGTTCCTGAAAACTCCTGAAAAAGAGAGGTGCTCTCTCTGGTACCAGTGGTTCCTGTAGCACCCTGCCTGATGCATTATAGGAATTTAAAATTACCTTCAAAAGAATTTATGTAATAGTCATGAGATGTCTTTTTATCCCCAGGGTTTTGATAACTTAGGAATTATCCATAACTGTGAGAAACTCAGAGATATAGAATTTTTTTTATGTGTGTGAAGAGAATAACTGGGTTAAAAAAATAGATACTGTATTCACTGCTTCTGTGATTTGTTTATTTTCTCAAACCTGTGACCAGTGGACTTTTGTTTTTTAAAAAAGATTTCAGAGCATCTCAAAGGAGAAAGAATAATTGAATATTATTGATACCAGTTTAGGATTTTTTCCCAAGGATTTGTCAGTTTGTTTAATTGAACAATTACATGTTGTAGCTGCCACAGGTGTTTTGTTTTTGAAATCTATGCATATTTTGATTTGCCTCTGTCAATTCCCGAATTGGGGCTATGTTTTAGTCAGCTTTTTATGCTGCTCTGACCAAAAGACCTGACGAGAATGATTTTAGAGGAGGAGAAGTTTATTGGGGGCTCATGGTTCAGAGGTCTCAGCCCATAGACAGCTGACTCCATTCCTTGGGGTCTGAGTGAAGCAAAACATCAAGGTGGAAGAGTGTGGTGGAGGGAAAAAGCACGACAGCAGGAAACAGAGACTAAATATACTCCCCAGAGGCACACCCTACCTCCTACAGTTACCTCCCGTCAGCTCCTCTCTGGGAAAAAATGCAGTGAGTAGGTTAAACTTTCATAGCCTCATCATGTCATCTCTCGACTTTCCTGCATTGTCTCACATACGAGCTTTTGGGGCACACCTCACATCTAAATCATAACAGATTACAATCTGTATTTTGAAAGTAAGAAATTATCTGAAGTGAGACAGGATGAAGAAGAAGAAGAGGGGGTGAATACAAGCAGAATCACAAAGCTACTTGTCTATTTTGAAACCTACAAATTCTTTGTTAAATTCTTCAAAGCAATTCAAAATTTCTCATTTTCCAGTTATTCATGACCATCTCAGTTATAGCAGAAAACTCTTATATGTCAAATAAGACCATAAAGAATACAGGGTTCTTGAGATTTGGAAAATCACTTTCTTCTTTTGTTTTTCTTTCTAAGTCATTCTTTTTTCCATATTTTTTATTTCATGCATTTCAGTTGTACATAAAGGTGGGATTTGTTACATATTTGTACATGCACACAATATAACAATATAATTTGGCTAATATCATCACTCAATACTTCTCCTCCACCCTCAGGTCCCCTTCCTCTACTGCTCTCCCTTTGCTTTGGAAATCATTTTCTAGTTTACGATTGGAGATCACATACACATATCCTGTCCTTTGTACCATGTAACAGAATTCTTTTTTAAAAAGTTGTTTAAGACAGTGTTCTTAAATGACTTTGGGGTAAACAGTTTATATCCTAGCTCCTATTTCACTAATAGTGTGTAAGATACAATGTTATAATGTGTAAAACATCTCATATCAATATATAACATGTATTAGCACCATTGGATGTTACAGAAGAACTCACTGTCTTATGTGATGGAGTCTCTATGACTTATTTTCCTTTCTTTTCTTTTTCTTTCCTTCCCTCCTGCCTTCCCTTCATTTTTTGAGGAGTCTCAAATTATTGGGACATAAACACAAAATACATATTTTCTTCAACAAGAAATATCAGTCCTACCTAATTGACCCTTAAGAACACCAAAATATGATTCTGTAACTTTTAAGTTGTAGCTTTCAAATTTTAAGATTTATTTCAGTTACTGCAAGGCTTAATTCTATTCTTATAAAAACTGGAATTTTATATTTACTTTAAAGTCTTCCTATCTCCATTGCAGTCTAGATTTTCATCACTATCCTCATCCTGCCTCTGCTCCCCCAACCTTCCCTATACTTCCGCTCAGGGGTAGGGAGAGAAACCATGGCAAGACTTCTCTCCTCTCCTTGGTGATCATGACCAGCCACTACTCAAACCCTTGTCTGGATGTGGACAGGTAGGGAGCTTCCCTAAACACTGGTGGGGCCCTCTGGTTATCTTTATTCCACTGTGAGCTCCTGCAACCACCAGTTCCCCTATCATTCATATCTGGAGTCATGGGCATGGAGTGACTTTATTTCTGTAACTTTGGGATCTCAAGGACTAGAAATTCTGGGAGAAATCTATGCCATCTAACATTCCCCAGTTTGTAACACTGGAAATATCCAACCATGGAAGAAAATAGATTCATTCATTCATCAAATATTCTTTAGACCAAATGTTGTGTTAAACATTGGGGATGGATCAATAGTTGCTGGCCTCAGAGTGTTTATAGTTTAGCTTGGAGACACATGTAAACAGGCAGAATATGGTAGAAATATGTCAAGTGTAAAAGAAGAGCAGATCCAAGGTACCAGGACAGGGGTCGGAGAAGGTTACCAGAAGTGGGGCTGATATAGCAATCCAGTCTTGAAAGGTGTTTGTCTGGCAGATAGGATAAGTAGGGCATTCCTGGCCCAGGAAATAACACTTGCAAAGCCACAGGAACATGAAAGTATGATCTAGTCATGGAAATGGAAGCAATTCCATGGAGTCCAGTTAGGGTTTCTGAGGGGAGCAATAGCAAAGGTCCACAGAGGAAAGTGGTCAGAGCAAGGTTAAGAAGGATCTTGGCCATTACACTCAGTTACAAAGAACCTTGGAAGAATTCAGAATTTCTAAAGCTTTCCGACAGCTAAGCAGTGTGGTATGGGGTGGTAAATTGGGAAGGTAGATGTGATGAACACTAGAGATAAGGCAATCAGTAAGGAGAGGATTTTAATAATTTCCCCCAGGAAGTTATAAGGATGTACAGCAGGCAGTGATGGTAAGGGTTGAGGGAAGAAATGGGGTATGAGAGTTTGATGCTTTTCAAATTGAATTGACAGAGTTTGGTAATGGAATATGGAAAAGAGAAAGGGGCCTCTGAGGACTCAAGTTTCTAATTTGGGTAGTCATATTTGGAGATATTATGATTTGGATATGAGCTGTCCTCCAAAAGCTCCTATTAATGAATGAATAGATGATTAGATTATGAGAGCTGTAACCTAATCGGTCCATCCTTGTTTGAATGGACTGACTGGGTGGCAACTGCAGGTGGGTGTGGCAGGAGGAGGTAGGAAACTGGGGGTGTGTCTTGGAAGCCTGCATCTTCCCTGTGAGCCCCTTCCTTCTCTCTTTCTGCTTCCTGCTGCCATGAGGGGAACAGCTTTCCTCCACCAGGCCCTTCCCCATGATGTGGGGCCTCACCTTGGACCCAGAGCAATGGAGTTGGCCATATACAGACTGAGACCTCTGAAACCATGAGCCCCAAATAAACTTTCTCTCCTCTAAGTTATTTTTGCTGGGTGTTTTGGTCACAGTAATGAAAAATTGGACTAAAACAGGTGGGATTTATGGTGAGAAAACAGAGGTTGAGATTACTGATTTGGAAGGAAATAGTTTCAGTTTTGGATGCACTGGTTTGAAATGCCTGTGGGATGTGCACAGAAAAATATTTATAATCCCTTGAATAAACTGACTCAAAGGAGGGTGAAGAGGGATGTGAACACAGCACTAGGTGGGGACAGCATACTGGCGCCTACTGTTTCCTTGACATTTGGTGCCATTACTCAGGGACCTCTGGATATGAGTAAGACATAAATTGTTGCCATGTATAAATTTATATGATCTGTGTTTATAAGCTCATTACAAATATTTTTTAAAAATAAGGTAAAAGGACTTTTGTTAAGCAACTTGTTTTGAGCTTTGGTTAATAATATGTGGGCCAAGGTGGCAAATGACATCTCAAGGTCCCTTCCCATGCAATAGTTCTGTGAGACCTGGGTGAACAAAGGGAGGCATTTTTAAGGGAAGCTCCAGTTCACAATTACAACTGCAGGACAACAGAGAAATCGGACTTTGAGCTGAGGTAGCAGTTTCCCCCTCCTCTCCCATTTAAGCTTTCATTGAATTTGGAAATCATATCTTTCTTTATCTGGGTCAAGGACTTGAGAAGAAAAGGCTAAGTGAGCTCAGTCCAAAACGGCATGTTCAGGTGCTTGCCTTAATACCCTTCAGCCACCGGCCCAAAGAGCAGCACAGGGAGGAAAAGACGAAGATGAAGTTCTTTTGAACAGATGGTTCTCTGCCCCCTCCAGCCCCATTTACTTTAAACTTAAATACTGCAATTATTTTGAAACCAAGCAAACCATTCCTGTTGGTAAGTAGGTAACTAACAGCCAGTTTTGTAGTCATAGCTTTTAAGTCTCCCTTACCTAAGAACCTAAGCTCTTAGAGGAAAATAATCAAATACTCTCAGGATTTTAGTTTTGTTCCAGCTGGTCACAACCTGGTAAAGATACTATAAGTACACCAACCATTTAAGAGTATATAAACGGGGCTGGAGCAGTGGCTCAGCGGTTATGCGCTTGCCTGGCACGCATGAGGATGTGGATTCAAACCCCAGCACCACACACACAACAAAGTGTCTGAGCAACAAAAGCCACATGAAAACTAAATAAAAAATTGATTCTGTCTTTCTCTCTCTCTCTCTCTCTCACTGTCCGTCTCTCTTTAAAAAAAATATAAAGCAATTAATTAATAATAGCATAGGGTACACATATTTATTTTCAGGGGAAAATTCAGATAAGAATATAGGAAAATTTCTTCCATAACAGTAATCAAACATCTAAAATTTAAACAAAACTTAAGGTAGATATAAAATCACATTCAATCACAAAAACATTTTTAAATGCTACAACTCACTGCTGCAAAGTATTTGATAAATTTTTCCTCATGATTATAACCTAGTTAGTGGCAATGCATGTTGACACAAAGGTTTTGTAAATAACAAAATAGTACTTTCTCATGTTCGCATATGAATATATCATAGTGAATCTAATCAACAGGTATATCAACAAGTCATTAAAAAAAAACAAAAAAAAAAATGAAAACAGCTATTAGCAAATGACAGAAACACCAGCAGAATAGAGGGATGAGAATAGTGTGGCAGGAAGGGGAGGGGCAATACTGGGGACTGAATAAGTTATACTGCATGCTTTTATAAAAATGCCAATGTTTACCCTATTGTCAAGTATACCTAACAAGTACAGTGGGGGGAGGAAGGGAGGGGAGAAGAGGGGAAAGGAACATACTATGAACTGACTCTGAACTTTTATTTTATGTCAATGTATATCCTGTTGCCACATATGTAAAAAAAAATATGGTGGATGGAAAGGAGGGGAGAGGGAAAAACGAGACTAAATTAGAACAAGTTAAACTCCATGCTTTTATAATTATGCCATTGTATAGTCTTATGTCCTGTTTACCTAAAAAAAAAATTTAAAAAAATAGCAAAATAGTCCGCTTCCGGAGCCAGAAAAAATGATCTCCCTTTCTGCCTCAGTAATCCCATTCCTCTGAAATTTATTTTGAGGGGACAGTTTAACAGAAAAATAACATCTACATACTTGAAATTTTCATTGTAGTGTTATCTATAAAGGAAACACAGAAAATATTTAAAACGCCTCAAAAGAATTTAAAGCTGGTTTAGCCAATTGTGAGACTTGTCTCAATGCATATTAAAATTATTAAAATTTGTAAACATTAAGGCTGTATAGAAATAGGGAAACTGGCTAATAAACAGGAAGGAAAATGCAGTATATTGAAATGAATGTACCATGAAATGAAATGCTTCTCAATTTAGGATGGGGCTACATTCTGATAAACCCATCATAAATTGAAAGTATCAGAACTAAAAAAAAAAAATGCACTAAATGCATTTGCCCCACAGAACACCAGTGCCCCAGCACAGCACACCTGAGAGTCTGTAGTCTTCCCCTGTGATCGCCTGGCCGAATGTGGACCAGGTTTACTGCTGCTACTCAGTATCACAAGAGAAAACAACTGATAATCCAAAGTGCTGGAAATTGAAAAATCTCCTGGGTTGCCCATATCCTGCTGTATTTGTTTCCCAGGGCTGCCATAATAAAGTACCATAGATTGGGTGGCTTGTCTGAGAGGACATTATTATGAGAATTGGCTCGTATGATTGTGGAAACTGAGAAGTCCCAAAAGATGTCATCTGCAAGCTGAAGGCCCAGGTAGGATGACGGTGTGATTCAGAGTCCAGAGGGCAGAGAACCGGAGTGGCTGGTGACAAAGCCTAGGTATAGTCTAGAACCAGGGGCACCGATGTCTGAGGGCAGGAAGAACACAAGAAGGCTGGCTTTCCGTTTTCATTTTCCCTGTTCAGGCCCTGTGTGGATTGGGTGTAGCCACCAACATGGGTGAGCAGAATCTTCTTTACTCTGTCTACCAATTCACATGCTCAGCTCTTCCAGAAGCTCCCTCACAGACACACCCAATCACAATGCTTTACCAGCCATCAGGGCATCCCTCAGTCCTGTTATGTGGGCACACAAAGTTAACCGTTGTCTTCCTGGACAAATATTTCATAATGCAATGGCTTATAAAATTATATGAACATATACCAAACAACAGAAGAAATGTAATGAGTTTGCATGGAGAATATAGCAGGATCTCCATTGCTTTTAACTAATGGATTATAGTAGGAACAGATCTAAATCTAGGCTGGTCCAGACATAGTCTAATCTCCATTTCACATCAGATGGAAGACTCTCTTTTTTTGTTAAAAAAAAATTTGCTGCTAAAGCATAAAATTGGCAGGGGTGATATTTGTGTTTTCCTTTTAGTTTATTTTAGTTCTGTCATTAAGTGTTTGATGCGACGTAACTTTTGAACTCTTCCTTCTTCTTTCCTCCTCTTTTCTCCTCTCTTCTCACCCTTACCTCTTCCCCACCCTCATTTCACCTCCCTTTTTTACCTCCTTCCTTACAGATATTTTTTTAAATGAGATAAAAATCATGAACTTCTATGCTTTCAACCTCCAGAATAGACATGGAGATGCCCTTCTGCCTGTAGACACAGGAGCTACTTTCTTACAAAACTTTTGGTCTGTGGGGTCATAGTACTGTAAAGAAACACAGACTTTGAAGTCACCTAGGTATGGTAGAGCTAAAAGGATGATTTTTTCATGAAAGATTTAGCATTTAATGCAAGCGTGTTGCGGGTTATTAGATTTCTTCACATGTTCTTTTTCTATGAAATATTGCAGGTCGTGGAGAACTAGTGGCTTCTAACACAGTCCATACCCTGCTGTGTAGTTTCCCAGGGCTGCCATACTAAAGAACCACAGATGGGGTGGCTTACACAACAGAATTTACTCATACTTCTGGAGGCTGTACAGATCAAGGTGTCATGGCATTGATTGCTTCTGAGCCTTCTCTCCTTGGCTCCCACATGACTTTTTCTCCCCATCTACGCATCATTCCCTTCTGTATTTTGTCTGCATACACATTTTCTCTTTTTCTAAGCATCTCAGTCCTATTGGATTAAGGCTCACCCTGGTTGCCTAATTTTAATTTAATTATTTCCTTAAAGACCCTATCTCCAAATGTCACATTCTAAGGTACTGAGGGTTTTGACTTCAACTTGAGAATTTTGAGGGAGACACAATTTCAGCTTATATCCCACACTCCTGTTCATGTTGGATTTCGGAGAAATGCTCCAGGGAGAAACTGCTGAGATTCTTGCTATACCCGTGTTAACAATGCCTCATCCTTTCACTATTATTTTTGTTGATTGATTATTTTGCCTTTGCACTTTAAAAGTGTTGGCAGCAACTGTAAAAGCACACACATTGAAAGAAAGTTGGTGTGTGTTTAGTGAATATGCTATGGAGCATGCTGTTCACTCTTTTAATCTTTTAGAGACAGTTAGTGAGTCTGTCCACATACATCCCTTGAGCACGCACCAGGCTCTGCTCTAGGCCTTTGGAGATGTGATAAACACGTAGGATTTGTCCTTAGGAGTTCAGAATTAAAAGAAAGGAAATGAGGGAAGAGTAGAGAAACTCAAAAATAATTCTGAAATAGAGTAATTGTACAAGAGAGAAACAGAAGAAGATATTACACCAAATTTAAATAATGGCAATGGTATTCTAATATTAAAAATATTGTTGGAAAAGTTTCTGTGCAGAGTAAGGCTGAGAGATAGGGGTTAGGTTTGGATAGCTACAGTTCATCCATCCATTAGCTATGTGTTAAAATAAACCTCACCTGAAGTACCATTTTCTTATTTTAAGGATAAAAATCTGAACTTTAGGTAAACTGGAAATTAGAATGACTTCTATACCTGGTAAATAAATTGATCTTCTATACTTACAGTGCAGTGATTGATACTTATAAATTCATCTTCAATGTAAATTTAAGAGAATAAAATTTTAGATGCAGGACCTTGTCATTCTTAAGCCACCTGTCAAATGCTAAAGCGATGAAATACAGAAAAAAAATACTAACTTAATCACCTCTTTAGAGACCCTATCTCCAAGGGTAACATTCGGAGGTACTGAGGATTTAGACTTCAACATGTGAATTTTGAGGGGAGCACAATTTTAGCCTACATCCCATACTCCTGTTCATGTTGAATTTCAGGGAAATGCTCCAGGGAGAAACTGCCGAGATTCTTGCTAAACCCATGTTAGCAATGCCTCATCCTTCACTATTATTTTTCCTATGTGCTTTAAAACTGTTGGCTGTAACTGTAAAAGCACACACATTGAAAAAAATATACAGAATGTTGACATGTGTTTGGTGAATATGATATCAACCATGCTATTCATTCTTTTAATATTTTACTGACATTAAAAAATACTAAAAACAATAAAACACACGAAATGCAAATATAAAAAGTGCCAAGAATATTGAGATATGGAAGTGCTAGAGTGCTAAAAGGCACAATAATAAAGTCATCATTGAATCTCTCATCCCCTAATTAAGCAAACTGCTTGAGCAACTTTGATTCTGTGGGCTTAAGCGGGTGAGATATTGAGAGGATCTGGTTCAGAGATATTAGGTGTTGGGCATTGTTGGTAGCTTTTGGGAGAGCACTAAGGAGGGTGCATCCCCTAAGAAATAGAAAGGAGTGAGCCACAGTGAGCTTCAATGGGATCAAAAGACAGAATAGTTGATTCTCCAGGATCAAAGATATCTGTGGGTGTTTGTGGAGGAAGGAGTGGGTGTTTTTCATAGTCACTGTCCTCAGTGGCTTTGATAAAGATGGTAGGCATGGGTAAGGATTGAATTTTGGATAAGTTTTTAAGAGTTGTTTTACAACATCATTGAATAGAGTCTGTCAATCATTTCTTCTCGGTCTTAGAAAGTTCTGAGGAATTGTGGATGTCCCTGGAAGCAGTAGTTATTTACAAAGCCTGAAATTATCAGTAAATAGCTGTTTCCATAAAGCCAGCTGTAGTTTGCTTCAACTGAAAATGTCCTTAAGCTCACCTTTTGAATTGATCTCTAAGTGGCAGCCAGAGATGCCAGGGTTGGTTTTTTACCTTTCAAGAGAAGTCCCAGGTAAGAAAATCAGTTTCTATTTTAGTGCAGGATCTGGAAATAGGCAGACACATGAGATAGTACAGCAAGAGGTCAGGTTGAAGAGGAGTATGGCCCTGGTTTGCTTCTCAGTGTGATTGCTGTTGGCAATGGGATTCATTCCAGTGAAATGGAACTAACTCTATTTCTTTATCCATGATACTTCAAAGCTGACTGGGTGTTTGCAAAATATTGTGAGCACCTTGGAAAAGTGGTATTATTTGTGTATAAAATATTATTAAATTTGTTGCATATAATTCAGAGAAAGGTTCAGCTGACTTTCTTTGGTTTGCTGATTTAGAAGCTTTTTCTTCAATATAGAAGAATGATTCCTTTGCTTAAATGTAACTCTGGGCACAGTTACAAATTTTCAGCATGTTTTTTGGCTTCTAATACTCTACATCAGCTATTCAGCAATTTGGCATTTTTTGTTGTTGATATTTTTTCCCTAATGCAAAATGTTATGTGTTAAATTATCTTCCTGCTAGTAAAAGATGGTTACCTTTAACATTGCTGCTACCACTAGAACTTAAAAGAAAATAGCTTTGCTGATATTTAAGTAGACAGGAGGATAGAGCTGACACTATATATTTTGATAAATACTAGTTGAATAAAATAAAGCAAATGAGTAGAGCAGTTTATCTCTTTACTCTGGAGATAATCTGTACACTGTTTGCACCCATATCTGGTAATATACAGAGTTAGTTCCTTAATATCATTAAGGTACAATTTATATGCTATATTTAAACTATGGGGCATAGCATTCTTTCTCCCTAATTCCCCATTTATTCCCACTATTCCTTTTTCCCACTGATATATTTTAAGTACCAGTCATATGCTAGGCACTTACTGATATCATTCACTCACTGCCTCCTGTTCTCATGAGATGCAAATGATCATTGATTTTTAAAATAGTGACACTCCAAATTCATGGTTCAGTCACGTTACTGGAGTCAATCATTATTGAACATTTACTGTATATTATAATATTCCAAAGAAGCAGATATCGGATGCTGACCTTAAGATTTCTGAACTTAATGGAGAGCTGTAAAAATGTCATCAACATATCCAGGAAAATATCCATTGTTGGATAGATAAATGCAACAGAAACAATATGGTCTAAGACTTATTGACTATCACATTCTAATGATTCTTAAAAGGATGATAATATCTGATTTGTTATTTCAGGATCCAAATGGTAATTTCTGTTTATTTTGAGATAAAATAACTTACTCTCAATACTTTTATTTGTCTCTGCATTTATACAGTTTTCATATGTCTTCCTCAGTAAATATTTCTCCATCAAATTTGAAATACATCACCTCAAATAATATATCAAACTTGCACTCACCTGCAGTCCGTCCTGAATATCATATGAAGCACACTCAATAAACAATATTCTGTTCTCTAAATGTTCACATTTCTTTCATAATCAGCCCCTAAAATTTTAAGATCCCGTTAAAGAATGTTGAGGATATGAAAATATAATCCTTTCCACATTATAATCTTATGCATATATTTCAAAACATGATTAAAAAATCTCATAGGATATTTGATTTTGGGGGGGAGGAAAGTAAGTTTTTGATTTCAAAGAACTCGGAATTAACTTAGGAAAATCTGAACCTGTAGAATTTGGTGGATAAATCATTCAGATGCCAAAATAATCATACACAGTTTTGAGACAAGAAGTGTTACAAGACAGGGTGATGTGTTCCTCAGAAGAGTCACCCAGATTTCAAAAGCCATAATATCGTCCTCTCTAATGGCCAAGTAGTATTCCATAGTATATATGTACCAAAGTTTTCGTATCCACTCGTCGAGTGGGTTGGTTCCATAGTCTAGCTATAGTAAATTGAGCTGCTATAAACATTGATGAAGCCACATCGCTATAATATGCTGATTCTAAGTCTTTTGGGAAAATGCCCAGGAGTGGAATAGCTGGGTTGTAAGGTGGTTCCATCCTTAATTTTTTGAGGATTCTCCATACAGCTTTCCATAGTGGCTGAACCAGTTTGCAGTCCCACCAGCTGTGTAGCAGTGTTCCTCTTTTCCCACAGCCCCTCCAGCATCTGTCGTTGTTTGTATTCTTCATTTTTGCCATTCTAATAGGAGTGAGATAGTATCTCATTGAAGTTTTGATTTGCATTTCCCTTATAGCTAATGATGTAGAGCATTTTCTCATATATTTGTGGGTTTTCTGGACTTCCACTGGAGAG
>PVKS010034956.1:0-20494 GCA_004027875.1 Aplodontia rufa
TCTTCCAGGCTGAATGGCTGAACACTGAGCTACTTGAACTCCAGTTGGGCAGGAGCTTCATCTGAACTGTTCAAACTCCTGACCCGCTTACGCCTGAGGAAACTCAGATGTATGTAGATAAGATGAGGAGGAGCAGAGACAGTGCAGAAAGGCCAGAGTAGACGGAACTGTCTATCCCTCTTCAAACTCTGAAATAAAGGAAGGGATGAGCAACCAAAGCCAGGAGCCTCCCAGGTCAGGGGGATCTAGTTCCTTGATGTCACCCTTTTGCTGGCTGCTTATTGGGATCATGCTCCAGGTGGCTTCTTATGCTTGCTTCCTCTTTATGCCTGGGGTCCCATCTCTTTCCTTCAGCACCAAGGCTAATCATAGCCCACCTTCCCTTGTAATTCACAAGGGAAAATTGTGTATATACATAATGTACAAAAGGTTGTCTTGAAAAAATATATTTATATATACAAATGACTAAATCATGCTAACATATGTATTACATCACAAAGTTTTCATTTTTGTGATGGGACCACTTCAAATCTACCTTAGTAGCCATTTTCAAGTATACACCACATTTTTGCTAACACCATACATTTCTTAAACTTTCTAAGTGAAATGTTGAATATTTCTAAAAACATTTCTTCAGTTCCCCTGCCACTCAGTCCCTGCTAATATTCTCCTCTTTGCTGTCAGTTCAACCTCTTCAGAGTCCACATATAAGTGAGATCATGTGATGTTTGTCTTTCTCTCCCTTATTTACTGTCCTCCAAATCTGTCCATGCTGTCATACATGTCAGGATTTTCTTCTTTGAACAGGCTGCATAGTACTCCACTGTGCCTATTCATTCATCCATTCATTTCCCTGTCCTTGTCCTACCATCTTTTCTAATCTGCCCCTGCAGCTACAATGCCTCAAGTCTCTTCTTCTGGATAAGCTCTGGACAAACCAATTTGGAAAACCAGAGGTCAGGCATTCAACCAAATGAAACAGATCCATAAAACTCACCCGGGCATACCAACTGTCCCCAGAGCCAGAGACAGTGGTAAGGACTCTGGCCACTCTGCAAGCAGCTTTTCCAGTCCTTTCCCATCAGAAATGGAGTGCGTTTTCCAGCCTGAGTGAACGAGGACAATGGTTCCTGTTGGGAAGGCGGAGTTCTTACTTTCTATAACTCTGAAACAAAGAGCACATTAAGATGGGTCACATCTCTTCCCCTCTGCGGGGGTCAGGAGAGCTTCGTGCTCAGGAGAGGGCCCTGAGGTTGACATTGCATGCTGATACACTGTCACATCTCCCCATCTTAAGCCCTAGTCCTCGCCCAGGACCATCAGAGAACTCTCACCTGCCCCATATCCATTCCTGCCTCACCTGCTTCTCTTGTTCAGCAAGAAGCCTCCATCCCTGCCCTACCTGGCCTGGATAGCAGCCTCTTCTCCTCCTCAGAGGCAGCCTCTATCCTCTCTCCTAATCGTGAACATTTCCCTCTCTACCTCTTTGCTTCAGCACGTGTGCATGCTCAGCTCTGCCATCTCAGAATGCCCTCCTGTCTTCCCTCCTTCCTCCCTCTGGTTCCTTTGGCAGCCGAACTTCCTCTCTTCCCATTCACTGAATGACCTGCTGCAACCTGCCTTCCACCCCACTTCTCCACAACAACCTCCTGCCAAATCCAGTGGCTGTTCCCAATCACCACCGGATTCTGCCTCTGAATCCTTCAGCACTGCGCCCACCCGGACGCCTCCTCCAGGGGTGTGCAGGTCACTGGCCGCTCCTGGATTTTCACCTCCCTCTCTGAGCTGCCCCACTTCTGTCTCATTCCTCTTGGCCTTTCTTTGATCTTCTCCCACTCTTACTCTTCTTTACTACCTTCCCCCAGATCACAAAGTTATAGAACACATTTTATACTGGAAAACTTAAACTGTGTAAAAGAAAAATATCAGTTACCATCCTATAAATACAAAGGTATCTGCTAATATTTTGATGTCCTTTATGGCAATCTTTCCTTCTTTTTAAACAGGGAGGAAAGACAGTGAGAGAGATTGAAAGAGAGAATCAATTTTTATTTAGTTTTTCATGTGGCTTTTCCTCCATATGTGGAACTGGCGTTTGAACCGACATCCTTACATAGGCCAGGCAAACACTGTAACTGCTGACCTCCAGTCCTTTCATGGCAATCTTAATGGATACTGTAAGATGTATATTATGTATATTTACACAATCGAAGTCATTTGGGGAATATTCCCCAGAAATGAACACAGCATTTTGTTTTTTTAAACTACTATGCTACCTCTGTATTTTTTTATTTTGATACAGGGTCTCGCTTGCATTTCAACAAATGGTATCATACTAGTTGGCTAGTCATGTAGATAGGAACACCACTTTATTCCAACATAAAAACTAAGTGACTAGCAAATTTAAATGTAAAACACTAAACAATGAAATGTAGAACAAAACATGAATACGTACTTTAACAATTTTGGCAGTGATAAAGGTTTCCTAAGCATAAGATGAAACCAAAGTCCATAATTACACACACTTTAATATTTAAATTATGATTTGGTAGATAATGGTAGATAAACAGAGACCCAAATATTTTCAACACTAATGCTCTGACATACAAAACGCATTTACAAATCAATAAAACAGATGAAAAGTCCTAAAGCCAGGGAGATAAACAGATAATTCAGAAGAGAAAACCGATCATTAACTTACAAAATGAAAGTCAATCTAAGAATGAAAGAAATGCAAATAAAACTAAACCTCAGGTATCAACACGTTCATATCTGATTGCTAAGTCCAATGGTGGAGCGAGGATACAGCTCAGAGGTGCAGTGCTTGGCTAGCACATACAAAGCCCTGGGTTCATTCCCAGATCTGCATACCAACCAAAAACACTAACCAGCTGGTCAACAATGAGAGGAGCTATGGGGAAACAGATTATCTAATACTACTGGTGGGAGTGGAAACTCATCCCAGCCTTTCTCCCTCAACACTGGGACTGAACCTGGGACTGAACCTGGGACTGGGTGCATGTACATCCCAAGCACTTGGTTCTCTTTGGAGGTAGGCTCTCCCTAAGTTGTCCTGGCTGGCCTCAAACTTGCAATCCTTCTGCCTCAGCCTCCTGGGAAGCTGGGTTTGCAAGTGTGCACCACCACGTCCAGCTCATACTATCTTTCTGAAGGGCAGTTTGTCTTGGTCTTTCAATTGAAAAAGGGGCATCTCCTTTGACCTACCTTTTATACCACTGGGAAGTAAGGTAAGGTGTTCTCATCTGAGTGGACAAAGAATACTGAGATACACACAGGTACACACATGTTCCCTGAAGAATTGTTTGTAGTAGAAACAACAGTTGTTATCAGTGTGGATTTGTTAAATGGCAGAATGTAATGGAATAACTTGCAACTTTTAATAAAGGTAGTTGATAATAGTTATATACTGTTAATAAAAGATACCCATGACATACAAAAAGAAAAAAGTGATTTCTTCAATGGCATATATTCATCCTTAAAATAGATGAAAGTAAATAGATAGAACAAAATCAAAATGAACAAAAAATATATAAAACATGCAATGAACAATTTTAAAAATGAAATATACAGAAGAGAGAAATTTTAGTTTCAAGATTAAAACTTTTGCTTTATTTGAGTTTTTACAATAATCACAATCTGAATGAAAGTGTTTTATAAAGCAATTAAAAGTAAGGATGGCACAGTGAGGTGAGATGACAATGTCACATCCCTCCCTCCCTCCTAGTTAGTCTGGAAGTGGGCAGAAATTCCCAAGTTGCTTCTAATATCAAACAGTGAGTGAACGACACAGGCTTAAGGAACTGTAGGAGCAAGGACAGAGGTAACACCCAGCAAGAGGTGAAGAGAAGGCATATTTCCCAAGCATTGGGACAAATGGAAATAATTACCTGGCCACTTGCTCCCCCATCATCACATCACCCTCCTTCAATCTTTTAGATGATAATCTGAAAAAAACAAATCCACTTTCAGTACTTAAGAGCATATGGAAAAACTGCCCTGAATTTCAAACCAAATGAGAAACCACTGCGGAAGCATGTGCAGAAACAAAACCCAGATACACATGGTGGCATGAGCAGGTGACATGGTTATGGGCAGTTCTGCTCTCTGACCCCCAAGATGCACTCCAGCAGTAGCTTTCTATAACCAGACAGGAGAATCTTACCACCTGGAGGTGCGTTTCTATCAATAACTAAATCACTAGCCACACAAAAAGAGGTGCTAGGGCAGGAGTGGTGGCTCAGTGGTGGGAGCACTTGCCTGATATGTGCAAGTACCCAGGTTCAAACCCCAGTATCGCATACACAACTAAGTGTTGGAGAAATATGGCTAGATGGAAAAATAAATAAAAACTGATTCTCTCTTTCTTTCTTTCTCTCCCTCTCTGTCTCTTAAAAAAGGGGGGTAGTGGTGGCTAGTTAACATTATTAAATTGCATTTTATACTCGAGATTTAAATCTTTATCAATCAGCTATAAAAAATTATGTATTTATTTAGGTACCAGAGATTGAACGTAGAGGCACCTGACACTGAGCCATATAATGAGCCATTTTTAGTTTTATTTTTTTACATTCTGTTTAGGGTCTTGCTACGTTGCCTAGGTTGGCCTTGAACTTGCAATCTCCCTGCCTGAGCCTCCTGAGCCAATGGGATTACAGGTGTGTGCTGCTGTGCCTTACATAAGTTGGCTACTTTAAAAGGTGAGCTATGGTAATTCAGAACAGAGTCCAACACATAGCATCAAGTTTATTAGGAAGAAAATAATACCTCATGTAAGGATCCACGGAGAGGAACAAAGCTTCCAGCAGGACCTCTACAAAATAAAGTGTCACAGTCAGAAACTCAGGGCCTGAGCCTGCACTGTTGTTGCATTCTAAATAAACACAGACCATCTTTCTCCTTCAGGGTTGCCCGCTCATCTGTGCTTCCCCCCACCCCAGGCCAGCCCTGGGGATCAGATCCAGAGCCTTCTTCATGCTAACCAAGTGCCCCACAACTGAGTTGCACCCCCAGTCCCTCCTCTGTGTTTTCTATTTCTTTAGTTTTTGGTGTTTTTTTTTTGTTGTTGTTTTTGGGTTTTTTTGTTTGTTTGTTTGTTTTAAGAAGAGAGGGACAGAGAGAGAGAGAGAGAGAGAGAAGACAAAGAATCAATTTCATTCCATTTTTCATCTGGCTTTTGTTGTGTATGTGGTGCTGGGGTTTGAACCCGTATCCCTGCACATGAGGCAAGCACCATAACCACTGAGCAACCTCTCCAGCCTTTGTGTTTTCCATTGAAGAGACAAAAAGTGCACTCACATTAGCCCACTCCCACCCCAGCCATGGGGATCAGATCCAGAGCCTTCTGCGTGTTCCACAAGTACCCTTCCACGGAGCTGCACCCCCGGTCCCTCATCTATGCTTTCTATTGAAGAGACAAGAAGGGCTCCCACATTGGCCCAGCCTTGTTGATGGCGGTGACGATGACAGTGATGATGATGTGGTTATTTACTCTGCACTCATTCCCAGGTTTACTTGGATTATTTCAGTGGATATTCTTGACTATTGACTCCATCTTAGTTAAGGTTAGGTCAAGTAACCTGCCCAGGGCCACATTTGTAACCACTATTTACAGTGCTCACCTAGGGTTTCATTACCTGCCCCAATTAGCATGGAGCAATGTGGATTTTGCTGGAGGGACCCTCAGGCACATGCTTTCTGGAATTATGAATCTGGGCCTGGCCACCTCAACTTAACTGGGATGGATGACTTTGCCATGCTCCTTGACTGCATCCTCTTTTCTAAAACACTCACCTGCCTATAAACACCCCTTACTGCCATCTCCTAGTCCAGGCTCTGCACATGGCTGCTGGCAATGCTAACCCCACTGTCATCAGACCCCCCATGGTCCTGTCACAGCCATGACGAGTACTGCACCCAAGAGTGAGATTTAGTTATCACAGAAAGCAGAGGGATCCTCCAACAGGACATTGACACTGCATACTTTAGACCCTGAACTGGCCTGTGTGGCAGATTGCAGGACGGCTACAAATACCTCCCACTCTTGTGTGCTGGCCTTTTGTCCACTCCTCCCATCAAGAAAGCTATTTCCAGGGTAGTGGTAGAGTATGGAAGGCCCTGGGTTTGATCTCCAGCCACACAAAAAGAAAAAAGAAAAAGTATATTTCCCTCCCCCTGAATCTGGTCTTGGCTATGTGTCTTGATTTGACCATGGGATGTTGGCAAGCAAGGTACAAATAGAGGCTTGACAAACAAGAGCACATCGCCAACCCCGGCTGCTCTAGTTGCAGGAGATCACTGAGAAGAGATCAGACTAGCCCTCTAGAAAGCCATCATAGAGAAGCTGTAGGGCATGTACCCCAGCTAAAAGTCTACAACCATCAAATGTGTGAGTGAGGCCCATCCTAAAATCACCACACAGCCCAGATGAGGCCAACAGAAACACCCTGCTAATCTCAACCCAAACTGCAAACCCTCAGAATTGTGAACTAATAAATATACTTGAAGTCACTAAGTTTTGGCGGATTTTATTATGCAGCAAAGACTAACTGATCCAACTCTGAAGTCTTAGGAGCCTCACTTACCTCCATTTTTTAAGGGTGGGAGCTCAGCAGTCTTCAGCTCAAAGTCACTACTAGTGGGGCTGCCTACGAAGTGCTTCTTCAGGGTCCAGCTCTTAGCAAGAACCATCCTGGAGCTCCTAGAAAACAGTACACTTAGAACACAGTAAGCATGTCGTCAGCTGCTTCTTGGAGTCCCGTAGCCATTGCACCGAGGCCACACAACACAACCACACATACTACTTTTCATTTTATCAGGTCATTTCATCATTTTATCAACCACAGTAACTTAGTATTCACTGTTTCCGGTGCTGTGCTAAGCACTTCATATATATGATATCATTTTATCCCCATAATTTCTGTATTAGATAGGCATTGTTATTGTTGCCAGTGTACAGAAGAGGAAATTGAATCTGAAAGAAAACTTCAAGGAAAAATATAAACCCACACAAATTCTTCCCAGGCACCACTAGCCTGAGTTTCTAGAGGGCAGTGACCACCTATTGGACATGAAAACAATTCCAGCTTTTCAGCTTTCATGAATTGAAACCTCAGAAAAAGCATCAAACACAAAAACCGAATTTATTCCCCTCTTTCAGGTCTTTCAGCCTCTTTCCTGGCCCAGTTCAGAGCCATTCTGACTAACACAGTCTCAGGAAAATCTGCAAGCCACTGGGGCTTGGGGTGGCTGGGGGGGCACCACAGCTAAGCCCCATTTTCAGAAGCGAATTTTCTTTGGTTTTGGTTCCCGCAGGGAACTGAAGGGTTTGAGTTTAAATTGGTCCACACAAAAGCAAGAAATGATTAAAGCTGCTCTGAGCTCTGGAGTCTGGACTTTGGCCACCAAACTATGTCACAACACGCGGGCATCACGCCCTCGCCTGGAGACACACTAGAGGAGCCCGCAGGCTTGGTGTTCTCACTCCCTTTCCCAGCCAGGACCTGGAATGGGGACACTCCAGCCAGGCAGGGACACTTCCACATTGCAAAGAAAGCGGTGAGGGCGGTCCCCTCGGAAGCCCAGCTCTTCATCCTGCACCCCCAGGAAAGAGCTGGGACGCGCTCCAGGGAACGCCCCACCGACCGAAGGGAAGGGCCCTGGTTCGGGGTGCGGTGGGTGCACCTGGTCCCTGGCTCCCTTCCAGCGGCTTCTCCCTCATATCTTCTATCAGTCCCGCAAGTTCCCGGGCAGCCCAACTCCAGGTTCGTGGTGCAAAGCAAATGCAGCAGACCCGGTTCCCAACTCCCCAAGAGCCTGCAGCGCGTGTCCTTCTACCAAGTTGCCCCCCGCGCCGATACCCAGAGATTATCCAGCCGAGGGGAGCAAGGAGTAAGCGCAAGGGCTCCCGCACAGGGGCGGCCAGATGTTGAGGAAGAAAGAAATGGAGGACGCGAAAGCGGAGATCAAGAAGTGGGAGAAAAGAAAGTGGGAGGTCTACTTACGAGAGTTCGCGGATTCCACTGGGAAGAAGCGAGGACTGCGCCGCTAAGCGCCCAGGACTTGATTTATAGCGGCGGCAAGAAGGGCGGGGCTTCTCCAGGGCGGAGCCACCGCGGGAAGCCTGAGGCCTGAGCCGGACCAATCCCGAGGCGGATTCCGGGACTGAGCTCGCGGTGAGTGCGGGATGGGGGCGGAGTGGGGGGAGAGGGCGGGGCGTGCACCCTGCGCATGCGCGTTCGCGTCCGCGAGTCCCGCGCCTCTGATTCTGTGCCTGCGGCTCCCGCGTCCCAACCTGAAACCCAGCGCAAAGCTGCCAGGTGAGAGAAACAGCCCTGGCCTCGGCTGCTCAGGCAGGAAGGGGCCGAAGGCAGGGCCTGGAGCAGCAGCAGCTGAGGTAGCCTCCCAAGGCTGGCAGTGATGTCCCCCTCTCCTCAGTACCTGTCTCCTCCTGCCTGCCTGTCCCCAGTGTGCCTTATGAATACCACGCAGCTTTCACGGAAAGGGTCACCTGTGTGTCCTTTCCAGATTCTTCCAGGTAGGAGCAAGCGCCCCTGCCTTTGAAGAGGCAACTAGAGGTATTTCACTGGCCTTTCCCTGCCTATGGGACCAAAGGCCGTCTAAGGCACTGGTGGGCACATGGTCAAGTCTCTGGTCTCAAGAGTGCTCTGCTAGGAAGCCAGGTCGCCACTTACTAGTAGTGTAGCTCTGAGCCACGTATCTTCTTGTCTCAGTTCATCTATCAGCAACATGGGGATAAAACTAGTGCTTAACCCTCAGAATAGTTTCTAAAGCCAGAGGCCCTATGACCAGGGGGTGTAGCTCATCGGTAGAGGGCTTGCCTAACATGTACAAGGCCCTGGATGGAGACACAGGGACAGGGGAGGTGGGTGTTAAGAAAATTAAATGACCCGGGAGGCACCAACATCCCAAGTTCCAGACCAGCCTCATCAACTTAGGGAAACCCTGTCTAAATAAGTAAGCAAACAGACAGGAATGGGGATGTTGCTGCATGGTTAAGTACCCCTGGATTCAATCCCCAATAGCAAAAACGAAACAACCACCCCCCGAAAAAGCACCAAAGAAAATTAAATGTCTTTTTAAAAGAATAAAATGAGTCAAATATCAAGTGCTTGGATTAGTATGGTTGTGAGATTAAGATTTAATAATCCCTCCCAGAAAGTCTTCTGAATGCTTCATTGGCAGTAAGTAAATTCCAGACAAACCACACCGTATCCAGTTATATGCTGTCAAAACCAGTATCAGCAACTTAGCCTTGCCCTAAGCAACATAGCGAACCTGCCAAAAAAACCCAAAACAAACAAACAAACAAAAAAACTCGCTGAATATGTGGCTAAGTGGTTAAAGGCCCCTGGGTTTAATGCCTGGTATCAAGAGAAAAAAAAAAAGTCTTGTGCTGGTATATCCAGCATGGATTCCTGTTCACTATTCATTTCCTCCTTGGTCTGTACTATATAATATCCCACTTTTGTTCAGTGTAGCAGTTTCCCCGCTAAAGAATTCTACTTTCCAATCTTCTTTGTAGCTGGGATTATGACACAGCTCTGACCAATAAAACATAGCAAAAACCTTTGAATAGGATGGAGCTTTTAGGAAAATTATTGTTTTCCTGCTTAAAACAAAAAGGGAGAATTTTCTGCAAACATGTATCCTTTAACCTTTGTCCTTCTCCCTGCTGGAACATAAAGGTGCTGTCTAATGGTGTTGCAAACTTCTTGAGTCCCTGGAGAAGAAAGCCACCCATGAGAGATGGCAGTAAAGGAAGAGAAAAATCATCTAGGTTAATGAGCAGTTGTGCCATCCCTGAGCTTCCTACTTTGGACTTCTTGTTCCATGAGAAAAAGAAGTGCATGTAAAACCACTGTCTTTGGTTTCTAGAACCATATACTGCAGGCCTGACCTAGGAATGGACACTTGGAACCTGTGGCACTATGCTTCCCTCGGGAGAATTTGTTAAGTATATCTCTCTGCTAGATGAGGGGAAACCTATTTGGCAATTAATCAAGAAGCTGCCTCTGCTAGTGGGGAGAGAATTTCCAAGGCTTACCTTGAACACATGGAGAGGATTTGAAGGTAACAACTATAGACTTGCAGTCCCACTATATTAATAAACACGATTGGTATAAAGATTGCACTATGGTTTGGATGTGTGGTATCCTCCAAAAACTCATTTGTGGAACAATGCAAGAATGTTCAAAGCTGAACTGAATCAGTGTGTTAATCCAATTGGATGGATAAGTTGGGTGGTAACTATAGAAGGGTGTGGCTAGAGGAAACTGGTCTCGGAGGTGGTCACTTTGGGGCTTACATTTTGTCCCAATGTATGGATATCTCTGCTTCCTGGCTACTTTTCACTGCCATGATGCTCTGCCTTATCCTGAGCTTGGAGCTATAGAGTCAGCCAACTGTGGACTGACCTCTGAAACCATGAGTCAAAATAAACTTTTCCTCTTCTAAGTTATTCTTGTCAACTCTTTGGTCACGGAGACAAAAGAACTGACTAACACCGTTTGCAACGTGTCCTGGGATATAGAGCACTGGTAAGCAGCAAGTAGCAAGGCCTCAGACATCTTTGTTTTCTTCCCCACTTCCATGTCTTGGTTTTGGGGTTTTTTGTTTGTTTGTTTGTTTTTCCTGTTTTTTTTTTTGTTTTGTTTTCTTTTGTTTTCGGTGCCAGGGATTAGACCCAGGAATGCTTAACAACTGAGCAACATCCCCAGCCCTTTCAAAGCGTTAATAAAACTGCAGGTGTAAAAAGCCTCTGCAAAGTAAGAATTAGAGAAATAAAGTGCCAGTAACACCAGTTGCCTCAAACATGCACTTCTAGACATAAAATGGGAGGTATAGATAAGATCTGGCCACAACAGGTCAAACAGAATCTCTCTGCCAGTCATCATGACTCAGTTTTAGTTACTGCAGTTACCAAAGTCATGGTAATTAAGCTAAGTCTTGGCTGATATATACTGATACACAGAGTTACACTATAGAACAAAGGGTCCAGGGAAAAGGTTGCCTTTGCTTTGCTCTGAGAAAGAAACCTAATTCAATTCAGTCTTGTGAGCTTAGGTTTCAAAGAGCTCTGATCTAGCTCCCTAAGAGAACAATTCACTGAAAAACAATAAAATCATGGAAGTAATAAGAGGATTCAGACAATACAGATGTGCACGATGTAAAATGCAAAATCATTGTCATCTGTTTGGTAGGAATTCTTCCTGGATGTCTTTGTATGAGAATGAGTTTAAAAATTGACAAGCACATGCCTGGAATCCCAGTGGCTTGGGAGGCTGAGAGGAAGATTGCATGTTCACAGCCACCCTCAGCAATTTAGGCGAGCCATAACCAAACTAGTAAGACCCTGTCTCAAAATAAAAACCAAAAAGGGAGCTGGTATAGTGGTGCATCCCTGTAATCCCAGCAACTCAGGAGGCTAAGATAAAACAATTGCAAGTTCAAAGCCAGCCTCAGCAACTGAGCAAGTTGCTAGGCAATTTAGTGAGAACCTGTTTCAAAACACAATATAAAAAGGGTTGAAGATATGGTTCAATCCCTCCTACAAAAAAAAAAAAAAAAGGTACCAAAGGAGACTGAGGAGGGCTGGAGCGGTGGCTCAGCGGTTACAGCGCTTGCCTTGTATGCGTGAGTACGCGGGTTCAAACCCCAGCACCACGTACACAATGAAGTGTCTGAGCAACGAAAGTCCATGAAAAACTAAATAAAAAATTGATTCTGTCTTTCTCTCTCACTGTCCCTCTCTCTTTGAAAAAAAAGAAGAGACTGAGGATACATTTTAGTGAAAAAGCATCACTTGGTTCATTCCCTAGGACCATAAAACTGTTTTGTGATCTCAACCCCACTAGTGACCTGCTTTGTGATCTTGTCTTAGATAAGTGGGTTGAGATTGGAAACCTAGTTAGTCTCCAATCCTCTGCACTTTTCTCTGTTCCATTCTACCTCCCAATACAGGTGAGGGAGATGCCTCTCATAGGTACGACAATCTTAGGGAAGGTCATGTGTGTGGGTTTTCAGTATGTTCCCCTCTGTAATGTTATTTCTGGCATGTAAATATGCTGAATGTCACTTTCATCCCAGCTCTCCCTTCAGTCCCTCCTCCCACCCTCCTATCCACTTGGCCAGTGTCTGATGTCATTCTGTGCCAGGGCATCTTTCTTCATCATGATGGCCATGGCTTGGGTTGGGACATGGAGAGTACAAGAGGAACCTAAACATCTTTTCTGTCAGTAAGCAAGCAAGTGTGCAAAATACAGCATGTAAAACATAATGGGAACAAAAAAGAATAGGGTCATGTCAAAAGGACACAGAAACCCCCTTATAGTAACCTCTATTACCACATCTAAGAGAATTTGAACATCAAAATGAATACTTAAATTAACTGATTGGCACCCACATCATTAGCAAGAATGCCTAGTATGTTAACTTGTAAAATAATTTACTGTGAGTTCATAAATGCAGAGAGAAGGAGGAGATCTTCCTGACAGTAGAATGGCAACTACTAAAGGGAGATGGATGACAGAATTAGAATGTCACCACTTTGCAATCATTTCATTAATAATTAATTCAGGCAATCAGGGAAGCTGAAATAAGTAAGTAACAGTTTGATGAGAAACAGGATATTTGCAGAGTACATATTTACAGGTGTCTTTTTACAAACAAAGGGGGGAAGGTCACTGTTCAGTGGACAAGCATTGGTAGATAATGGACTAAGGCTAACCTTGCCAATAATAAGATAAATAGATATTGTCTCATGCTTTCTAATATTGTGCCCAGAGAAGAACACAACATCAATTCTGTGATATTCTGATGGAAATGCATAACCTGTATTGAAACAGAAGGAAATAGCAGATGAATTCAAATTGAGGGACCTTGTACAAATTAACTAGCTTGTGTCTTTAAAAGTGTTAAGGTCATGAAGTCAAGGACTGGGGAACTGTTGTAGAGCAAAGGACATGAAAGAGACATGACAACCAGATGCCACTGAATTAGACCATGGGGGGAGGGGAGGAGAACCATAACAGACACAATTGAACTAACTGCAATTTAACTGTGAACTGTAGATTAGAGTTGACAAACATGACCTTCAGGCCAAATCCAGCCTACTGCCTATTTTTATAAAGCCTGCAAGGTAAGAATCATTTTTATGTTTTTTTAAAGAAATGCAGTAAAGAACACAAAATGTACCATCTTCACTTTTTAAGTGAAGTCGTAACTATGATCACATTGTTGTTAATTCCAGTCATAACTATGATCACATTGTTGTGCAACAGATCTCTAGAAATTTTCATCTTACAAATTGTGTCTTAAACAGTAACTCTGTACCCATAGCAGTACAATTTGCAATAGTTAAATTATGGAATCAACCCAGATGCCCATCATTGGATGAATGGATCAAGAAACTGTGGTATACATATACCATGGAATTCTTCTCAGCCTTTTTTTTTTAAAGAAAGAGAGGCAATGAGAGAGAATTGATTTTATTTAGTTTTTCATGTGGCTTTTGTTGCTCTGACACTTTGTGGTGTACATGGTGCTGGGGTTTGAATCTGCATCTTCATGCATGCCAGACAAGTGCTGTATCTGCTGAGCCCTGAAAAATAAAATCTTGTTTAAAAAAGAACAAACTCAATCCCCATTGAATAAATTCTGCTTTCACCCTCCTACCAACCACAGGCAACCACAATTCTACTTTTTGTTTCTGAGTCCAATTACTGTAGATATATAAGTGGAATCATGCAGTATTTGTCCATGGTTGGCTTATTTCACTAAGTATAATGTCCTCAAAGTTCATCCATATCATGGTATTTAACAGGATTTCCTTCTTTTTGGAGGCTGAATCATTTTCTATTGTGTGTATCTACCACATTTGCTACATCTCTTTAAATACCCACAGATGTCTATGTTGCTTCCACCACTTGGCTATTGTGAATAATGCTACAAAGGACCTAATGTGCAACTATTGTTTTGAACCCTGCTTTCTATTCTTTTGAACATATGCCCAGAAGTGGGATTGCTGAATGGTATGGTACTGCTACTCTTTATTTTTTGAGGAACCTTCATGCTACTTTTCCACAGAGATTGCACCATTTTACATTCCCACCCCCAGCGTACACGGTTCCAATTTCTCCATATCCGTGCCAATGCTTAGCTCGTTCCTGATGGTGGCCATGATGAAAGTTGTCAAGTGATACTCATTATGGTTTTGATTTCCATTTGTCTAATGAGAATGATCTTGAACATCCTTCAAATACTTTTTGGTCTTTTGTATATTTGCTTTGGAGAAGTGTCTAGTCAAGTCGTATGTCCATATTTCATGGGATTTGGGAAAATACTGGTCACAGGACACAAAATCTCATTTAAGAAGAATAAGTTCAAGAAATGTATTTTACATAATGTTGACCATAGTTAATAAGAAATTTTGTTATTGGAATCACTGAGAGTAGATTTAAAGTGTTTTCATCACACACACAAAAAATGATAAGCATACAAGGTAAGCCGGAGGCAGAACTCATTTCCATCCTCTTAGGGTTCCAGCTATGTCCAAGAACTAAATTAACAGAAATAGATTAACAGCAGAGAAGCATACCAACTTATTTAAGGCAAGTTTTATGTGGCATAGGAGCCCCAATAAGAAATGAACCCAAAGAAGCAGAGCAGTTATACTGAACTGGATGACAAAAAAAAATGAGTTATGAAGAGGCAACTAAATTTTGTGAGGAGTTTTGACATGGTCTATGGAATTCTCTTGGTGTTGACATCTCTTTCTTGGGGATAATAATGTTGTATGTTTCACATGGGAATTTCATCTACTTTTAAGAAATACCAGGAAGATCAGAGTGATTATCTTGCATCAACTGACTTTCACATTCCTTTCATTTAAATTATTATTGTGCTAGAATGACATATTAATTCCCTCATACATAATGCACATATTAAGTAGCTTGATTTAGCCCTCCCGAATGTATACATAAATCAAAACAGCATGTTGTATTCCATAAATATGTATGTTTTCATGTATATGTGTGTGCATTTATGTTGTTAAAAAATATAACTAGGTGCAGTGTCATTGTGACTGTAAACTTAAAGTAGGAGCCTCCCTGTAGCTCTAATCAAGTGTGAGAAATTGGAATTCTGATGATCCATTTTCAGAATGTAGCCTTAAGGGTCCCATATAAAAGGAAGCCATCTTAAGTCAGGGAACAGTGAGGCTTAGAGGAAGCCATGTTTAAAACTCCGGAACACAAGTCACCCTACACCTGTAAGCCACTTCCTGTATGCTACTTTCCTACTTTGACTTCCCATACCCTGCCTACCTACTTCCTGTACCTGATCCTATCCAATCTTAGTCCATCCGAGCTCCTCCAATCAGAATGAAGTGCAGAATTACATCAGACTGGGGATAAATACCTGGGGATTTCCTTTCCCCTAACCCCACTTGAAAGCCCCAGTCTCATGGGAGTAAAATTTCAGCCTTGCTTACCCACCTCTGCCCATGTGTTTGTTTTATTTCTAACATCCAGTTCAGGTAAGATGTCTCTGAAGCAGCCTCTGGCATGGTTATTTTCTTCCTTCCTTCCTTCCTTTTCTTTTTTTTTCTCTGTTACTTCCTTTTCTTCCATCTTTCTTTCCTCCTTTTATTTTTCCTTTTTGGTGCCAGGGATTGAACCCAGGGATGCTGAATCACTGAGCCACATCCCCAACCTGTTTTTTATTTTTTTATTTTGAGACAGGGTCTCACTAAATGGCCTAGGGCTTTGCTAAATAGCTGAGGCTGACTTTGAACTTCCAATCCTCCTCCCTCAGACTCTCAAGCTGCTGGGATTACAGGCATGGGCCACTACGTCCACCTTTGATTTGGCAGTTTTCTGTTAAAGAAACTCACTTAGGGAAGAAGTCAGGAATCGGGTAAAGCAAAGATTTTTTTTTTTTTTGAGTAGTTCATCCATGCTTTTTTAATTTGTTTGTTTTAAATCATAAATATATGAAAATAATATTGACTTTTCTTATTAAAAACTATGCAGAAAGACCAAAAGGTATTTTTATTAGGTGGGAAGAGCAGAAAACCTGGACTTGAAAGCTGGCCTGCCCTTTTACCTGCTATGTACCTCTGGGAATCTTAGTCCAAAATAGTTCTGACACAATTGCTCCTTGTAAATGCCCTCAGTGTCCTTGCTTTTCTCTTCCTCTATCAGTTGCTCTTTGACATAATCCTAACCCTGAATAACACTAGTGGCTGCCCTCTCTGCATCTTCCCATGAGCATTTTTGGAGAAAATCACATAACTAGGCTGACTGCTTTCCCTCCAATGAATTTGCTTTCTCATGCTACTGGATAAAAAGTTCAAGCTTTCACCTCTGTTCTCAAACCTCCCCCATTCAGCAAAAGACCTCCCCCTATGCTTTACAGAGATAATAGCCATTAGATTTCTTTGTTTTCTTCTTTTAAGAGAGAGGTATACATAGAGAGAATCAGTTTTCTTCAGTTTTTCATGTGACTTTTGTTGCTCCAACACTTCATTGTGTACATGGTGCTGGGGTTTGAACTCATGTTCCTGTGCATGCTAGGTAAGTGCCGCTACCACTGAGGCACTGCTCCAGTCCCTTTTCTTTCATTTTTAAAAAGAGAGATGGAGAGAGACAGAGACAGAGAGAGAGAGAGAATCAGTTTCATGTAGTTTTTCATCTCGTTTTTGTTGCTCCAACACTTAGTTGTATAGGTGGAACCCAGGTCCTTGCATATATGGCAGGCAAGTGGTGTATCACTGAGCTACCACTCCAACCCCAAGCCATTAGATTTCTATTAGAGATTATCTTTTCATGATCAAAACTATAAACTTTTCTGCATTTTCATTCATCTTCTCTTCTGCCTGTCATATTGGAGGAATCATCCTTCCTCCTACAAAGATTAATGTACTGACCAGGAATTGAAACTGCAGGTTACATGTGTCAGCTGAGATTCTGGCATAGAAAGTCAAAGGGAGAGAGAATCAGGTTATGTAGAGTTTAGTGGTGGGACTCTATGAATGGAGGTCACTTGTGCTTGACTGGAGACATTTTCTGAGCAAGGGTTCGTCAGGGTAGAAACTGCTGAGGAAGCATGAGTTGAGTCTTTTGCTCTCAAGGAATTAATCAGCTGAAGTACAGCATATTCTGCCCCCAGCTGCATTGTTCATTTCAGAATATTCAGACAATGGTAAAATTGCACGATGTGAGTTACAATTATTACTTGTTCCATTAGTGATGTTTTTCAACTTTAGTTTTTCAGTAGGGTTTCAGAAGGAGAGTCATTTTTAGGATTGGGTTTGAACCAGAGGGCTTCCTCATTTGAGAGTGAAGAGAGTAAGTGGGTAGGGAGAAAACCCAGAAAGTAGTAATATTTACTGTGCATGAAGAATAAACGGGGAAGTTAGATATAAATTATTAACCTACATGTCCTCTTTTCTATTAGAGAATTTCTCAAAACTTGAAGTGAATCTTGTGAATTCAGCAGTGTGTGTTCTTTGATTTTATTTTCACATATGTTAAGAAAGATTAATCCTGGGGCTGGAGTGGTGGCTTAGCAATATCCCACTTGCCTTGTATACTTGAGGACCGGGGTTTGAACCACAGCACCACATACACAAGTAAGTGTTGGAGCAACGAAACCAGATGAAAAACTAAACAAAATTGATTCTTTCTTTCTCTCTCTCCCTCATTCCCTATCTCTCTCTCTCAAAAAAAAAAAAGATTAATCAAGATTCTTCCTATTATGTGGAAACCAAGAATTTTGTGTTGTTTCAAAATGATTATACTAGGAATACAATTTTGTTTTTATTTTTTAGAACCCTTCAAATAAGAAAACCTATGTTCACAGTGAGATTTTTCTCTCTGACAGTCTTGTACAGTGTATATAAACAAGTTAACTTAATTACATAGGACCAGAGAGGCCATGGTGAGAGATGATCACAAAATTACTGCACAAATTCAATTTCTTATGACAAAAACCGATGGAAAAAAATCAGTTTTCTGTGTTATGGTTTGGATGTGAGGTATCCCCCAAAACAGGAATGAGATTAGATTGTGAGAGCTGTGATCTAACCAGTCCATCCTGGTTTGAAGGCACTGACAGGGTGATCACTGGAGGCAGGGTGTGACTGGATGAGGTGGGTCTGGAGTGTACACTGGAAGAGTGCATCTTCTTTTTGGTGCTCCCCTCTGTTTTCTAATTTGGGCCATGAGCTGAGCTGCTTTCCTCTGCTGGGCCCAGAGCAATGGAGTCCATGTGGACTGAGTCCTTGAAATCTTGAGCCCCAAACAAGCTTTTTCTCCTCTAAGATGTTTTTATTTGTTAGTTTTGGGGTTACAAATTTTTTTTAAGAGGGGAGGAGAGAGTGCAAAAGAGTATCAATTTTAGTTTTTCATTTGGCCTTTGTTTCTCTGACAGTGTGTAGGTGGTGCTGGGGTTGGAACTGGGGTCCTCATGAAGGCTGGCAAGCATTCCAACCACTGAGCCACTGCTCCAGTCCCTGGGCTTACAACTTTTATGGTTAGAACATCACTAAATTTATTAGCAAATGTTTACAATGTGCTTTGGTTGTTAACAAGAGACAAAGCATGTATGAATTTTTTTTTTAAAGAGAGAGGGACAGTGAGAGAGACAGAGAAAGAGAGAAACAACTTTATTTAGTTTTTCACATGGCCTTAATTGCTCAACACTCAGTTGTGTACGTGGTGCTGGGGTTCAAACTCGTGTCCTCGTGCTTGCCAGTTAAGCGCCGAAACCGCTGAGCCACCGCTCCAGTCCCAGCATGCATGAATTTAAACTACAAGTATTATCTTGACGATTCTCTGTCATTGATGCTTCTGAAATCCTGAAGTATAAGCAACTCTTATCTTGGAGAGCCACTGCATTCGTAGAATGCATGCTGGAGCTTCCATCCGATCAAGATACAGGTACTATGTACGTTCATCTTTGAACGTGCACAGTAGTCTCCTAGTCCTTTGTTTACTGGTTGTAGAACTAAATTTGGTGTCTGAACTGAATTCTGCCTCAGTAATATGCCTTTGTTCAAAATTTCAATATTTTTCCATATTTATATTAAATTAGAAAATAATTATAATTAAAATAGCAAATTCTCAATGATTATGATTTATATACAGAATACTACAGCGGATGCTGTCTGTGTATGTATTTTCTAACTTGTGCTACCTGCATAAAATATCCAGGTAAACCCATCACAAAATTCCATCCATGCATAGAAGAAAAGTCAATCTGTTGATACTGATAGATTGGTGATATTTCTGTGTAACACTAAAACTAATGCACATTCCTATACAAGTGTTACACCACAGTGTCCTACGTGATGCAGTGGTTAAAGTGAATTATAGTTCTGTTTAGACAATAAAGTTGTTTTTCATGAAATATTTCACAATGCTTCTTATTTAATTTTTTTGTTAGATGTAATACCAGGAATTGAAGCCCAGGCCGTTTAACCATTGAACCACATCCCAACTGCTTTTAAGTTTCATTCTTGAGACAGAGCCTTGCTAAGTTGCTGATCCTGGGTTTGAACCTGTGGTTCTCCTGACTCAGCCTCCCATTGTTTTTAAATTTTTGCCATGGGGCACTATTTGCATTTACAATTGTCAATACCTCAAGTGACTACCCTACTGAACAGTGTAGAATTAGAGAAAGCAGTGCTGGTTACAGACAAGCCAACAAGTCACAGAAGTTTAACTCGAGAGAAGTTTATTTTCCAGGCAGACTTTGAACATTGTGTGGCTTGCCAACATTTTGTGGCCTTGCCTTCTGAGTTACGTGAAGTCCAAGGTCACAGAAGAAGGAAGCAGAAAACTGGTGCACTGTACGGTGTGTGTAAGCAGTGCTCAGATCCATGGGCCATAGAACATAGAACTGGTGCATAGAACACTGCAGAGAACTCACAGGGGCTTCCCAGGATATTGTATCATTAGTGACAGCACAGCTCCTACTGCTAGGGACAGCATGAACTAGAACTACTGTGTTGTTGGAACTACCTGGAAGTTGGAATTGGTCGATGGGACCTGGTGGGAAGAAATGAGGTCATCGGGAGCCTTGGAAGAGGTTCTGGGGACCCCAGCTCCTTTCTGTCTTTCTCTTTGCTTCCAGGCTGCTGTGAGCTGAGCAGCTTCTCCTACCCTGATTCCATTATGATGCACAGCCTCACGATGGGCACAGAGCAGTGGGGCCAATGGACCAGGGACTGAAACCTCCCAGACACTGAGCAGGTAAACCTTTTCTTTCACACCGATTTCTCAGGTATTCTGTCACAGAAGTGGAAAGCTGACACAGACCCCCAAAGATCATTTTCTACCATACCCAGAAGGAGCAGGAGTACGTAGCAAGGTGAGTGGTGTTTCTGAGCTATGGCATTTTCATTCAGTCACTGATTACAAACCACTTGAGTCATTTCATTGGGAAGGTCCAA